>JAKSZP010017232.1:0-163189 GCA_022478985.1 Massospora cicadina | reverse complement strand
AACTGGAACTAATCATCATTGATAATGGGGAAGAAGCCAAGGTAGAGCTATCCTGGCATCTCTGAAGTCACGATGATCTGTCCAATAACTAGTGGCCTGGAAAGGGTATCTGGCCTATGAAATTAGTTGGGTCAAGGCGCGTGATTGCGCAAATTGCATGGACCTGGTCAAAGCATTCCACATATCCCACCCTGAGGCTCCCTGCTCCCCCAGAAAGTCGCGATGATTATGGAAATCAAGTTACCCAAGGCACACAATAATGTGGCTCTGGTGCAGTTTCCGGGTGGGGGTGCCCTTCCTTTGGAAATAGGAAAGGGTAATGTAGGTTCTGGGGAACGTCCCCTGGCAGTTGATCGGGCCATTTTCCCATTCCTGAGTAAGAAGACACCAAAGAGGTTGGCGGTACCTCTTGTTACTCAGGGCGATCTTGCTCACATAGTAGACAAGCAGTGGGTAACAGCTCTTCCGCTTCAGATCCCACCCCCAGTACCCACACTCACCTCAGCAGAACTGTTACAGGGAATTAGTGGAATTTGTGCCGAGATTGTCAAATTTAAATTGGTCAGATATAATTTGGGGGGTAATCTGGCTGATGCTCAGATCTCAAATGTCCGGAAAGGCATGAAGACTGAAGTATTGGCCAGAACACCCAACAGTTCCAATTTAATTAATATGTCAATTGAACAAATCACCTTCCTTCCAAAATTGTCAGGGATCATCCTTGACAATCAGGCTATAGCATTGGGCGCCATAAATGAGGGTTCGAAGCCCCCTGTTGGCAATTTGGGTGTTGTGGCTGATGTGATGCCACTGACCAAATGAATGGCCCAGTGACCGAGTGTGAGTGGGTTGTGCATCCTGAACCCATTCCCAACCAAATGGACCCACCCCTATGTGGGGTGGCCTTGGGGATTCCTATCGCTCATCAGTCTAAACACCATAATGCCAACTGTCAGAAATGTAGCCAAGCCTTGATTTGGATGTTCAAGGTCAAACTGACAGCAACTTGATTGCCGCCAAATTTTTTGATGTCAGTTCCCAAGGAACAAACCTGCCCATTCCTGAATAATTCACTAGTTAGGTCGAAATTGAGGGTCCCAATCCCGGCTTGTCATTACCCCAATCAACCACTATTTAATCAGTTGCATAGCACTGAGAAAATTGTTGGTCAATTCTCTTCCTTTTCCTTCAATAAAATTTTTGCCAAAAAACAAAAGAAAATTTATTTGTATTATTCCTTATGACCACATCCCTGATGGCGTATCCCCGTGGCCTGTCAGTCCATATACTGGATGGGCTCTACCAGTACTCTTGGTCACTATGGCCCCCTCCATCATCAATTGGATTCAGCAAGTCCAATATTTTTGGCGCTACAACCCCATTATTGCGAACTTCTGGTACCAGTACATGGGCATCTTGTGGCTTTACGTCCACCAATTGCAAGAGAGAATTTGTCTCCTTGCCTCCCCAGTTGTAATGACCCCATATGCCAAGGAACTCATCAAAACTATCTCGGTGATCCCACCCCCTGTTGCAAGGCCCGCTGGGTCAGGAGTGGGTTCATTGTAGTTTGTCATTGGGATTATACTCACAGTTAAGCTGCACCAACAATTCGTCATTTCCCAATCCCTGGCTCCATATCAAGTCATTCATTTGGCAATGCCTCTGGCATTCTGGCTTGCTTTTTGGATGCTTATTCATCCCAACTGGCAGGCTGGTCTAAACTTTTCTGCCGTTTCCATGACACCACCAGGGAAACTCCATCAGGGATGTGGTCATAAGGAATAATACAAATAAATTTTCTTTTGTTTTTTGGCAAAAAAATTTTATTGAAGGAAAAGGAAGAGAATTGACCAACAATTTTCTCAGTGCTATGCAACTGATTAAATAGTGGTTGATTGGGGTAATGACAAGCCGGGATTGGGACCCTCAATTTCGACCTAACTAGTGAATTATTCAGGAATGGGCAGATTTGTTCCTTGGGAACTGACATCAAAAAATTCAGCGGCAGGCTGAGTTGCTGTCAGTTTGACCTTGAACATCCAAATCAAGGATTGGCTACATTTCTGACAGTTGGCAATATGGTGTTTAGACTGATGAGTGATAGGAATCCCCAAGGCCACCCCACATAGGTTGGGTCCATTTGGTTGGGAATGGGTTCAGGATGCACAACCCACTCACACTCGGTCACTGGGCCATTCATTTGGTCAGTGGCATCACATCAGCCACAACACTCAAATTGCTGACAGGGGGCTTCAAACCCTTGTCGATGGTGCCCAATGCTATAGCCTGATTGTCAAGGATGATCCCTGATGACTTTGGAAGGAAGGTGATTTGTTTGATTGATATATTGATCGAATTGGAACCATTGGGTGTTCTGGCCAATACCTCAGTCTTCATGCCTTTCTAGCTATTTGAGATCTGAGCATCAGCCAGATTGCCCCCCAAATTATATCTGACCAATTTAAATTTGACAATCTCAGCGCAGATTTCGCTAATTTACCATAACAGTTCTGCTGAGGTGAGTGTGGGTACTCGGGGGTGGAATCTGAAGCAGAAGAGCTGTTACCAACTGCTAATCTACTACGTGAGCGAGATCCACTGAGTAATGAGAGGTACTGCCATCCTCTTTGATGTCTTCTTACTCAGGAATGGGAAAATGGCCCAATCAACCACCAGGGGACGTTCCCCAGGACTTACAAACCAGCCCTTCATGTGGCCTTAGTCATTATCTGATTTGTAGAATATATTGCTATAGTCGTCAAGGATATTGAACTTTTTCCAACTCATCTGGAGTCAGTCATCCGAGATATGGACGTTGAATAAGGCACATACCAGGTTATCCGTTGGCAGGCCTATAACCATCATAGAACTAATGGAGTGAATTTATTTAATGTCCTCCACAGGGACTAACTAGCCTCTGCCATTCTCCTGGTGTTTTTTTACAACTATGTCCTTTGAGGTGAAGTTCCCCAACAGCAGAGTGATAGGCATCTGGTAAGCTGGATTGAGAGCGCCAGGAAGTACCTGAGGTACAAAGGGACTAACGCCTGCATTACTTACAAGGTTCAACAAACAGTGGTGTTAGATTTGAAGCGTGATTTTTGTCTCAATCGCTTGTTGTTCACCAGGCTTAATCAAGACCTCATCTGCAGCATAAAAAGGGATACCTTCCCTAGCATCCACTAAATAAGGAAGTTTCTTTGTGTTGCGCCCAGAAGAGGTGTAAAACAAAGGTATAGCTGAGAGGGGGTATTTAACCAGGCAAGAATTTGTGCTTTTTGGATTTTTTTGGATAAGACTAATGGGACTTCATAGTGAGTAATGAGAGGAAACCTTGTTTCAGGTTGATTATTCTTTCATACTCAATCATAGATTGAGTGACAATGAGTTATCATACGCGTTGTTATCTAAAGCCACAGCAGGGGCTGATAGATGAGCTTCCCAACTCGAATGGGAAGGAAAGAATATTCCCCAATAGCACGGGTATTATTGGGGCCAGCGGCTCCAAATTCTTGCGTGTACTCCAAGTCAGGCGCTAGTTTTATCTTCTTGATAAGCTTTGTTAAGATCAGGTTAACTGGGGAGTTAGTGTCCAGGTTAGCCATAATTTAGACTTTGAATGACCACTCCAACCTTAGTGAGTGATCCTCTAAAGTTAGGTGACAAAGCTAAGGCTTCTTGAGCCGGAAGGTGGAGGTTAGCTTTTTAGCAGTCTCAGGATATTTATCCATGATGGATTGTATGGGATAGACACTCTGAAGAGGTTGAATCAAGCCAGCTATGAATTAGTCACCATCTATGGAAGTGTCAATAACTTTTAGAAACCCTAGAAATTGGCTGAGGTAAGTTTCCTCAGGTATGGTAGACTCATCTAATCCTCCAGCGTTCAAATGATCAGACACTTCTACTTCTGCGGGAACTCCCAATATGTAGTAAACAACGTCATTATAACCCCGTCAGATTACTCCCCTAGGGTATTCTCAACAACGGGAAAGGCCGCGATGGAGGTAGGGGATATAGACACAGAAGATTAGGTATCCTTAGTGGCTGCATTTACCACTTTGGCTGGAAGGGAAGGCATAAAGGATTGGGTGCGCTTGTGCGAGAGTAGGGTATTAGCTACCTTATATGGCTTGGAATCATAATAAGGGGTGATATTTCTTTTGAGTCGCACTGAGGAAGCAGATTTCACTGGGGGGATAGGTGCAGATATGTTCACATCCAACTGTTTAGAGGTGAAAACTCCTCAATTATTAGAACTGAAGATTCCACCTCAATTTCCTTTTTGGTGCACAGAAATGGAAATCAGTAACGTCTAACAGAGCCTCCTTTATGTCACGGAAGTTTTTGAAGTAGCACTTTACAGAAATGATATTCCGGGCTAGAGAGGGTTGAGAAGCTAACCCAGTTAACATGGCAGCGATAGCATCATATATGGTTATCATGTTAGACGTTGATAACCTTTGTGCAGCGAGGTAAAATCGCTCTGCAAAAGTAGCAGGTGTTTCAGCTACATACATGCTTAGGCGCATAAAGGCCTGTTTATCCCTGTTAAGACTCTGCTATGAACCTAATTCAGCTATGAGAGCCTCTTTCACCTCTTCTCAAGTATGCAGATTGTCCTGGTATGGGACTATCATTTATTGTGCTAAATGACTCGAGCAAGAAAGTATGCAATTGACTTTCTTTTTTCTGATAAATCTTGCATTACTGTTTCATAGACATATAAGAATGAAGCTGTGCTTCCTTCACAAAAGGTGAACTTGTCTTTAATGGGTCGTTTGTAAGGGCGCTTCTCAAGCTCCTTAAGGCGGGAAAAAGTGCTTGCTAGTTGCTTTTCAAGAGCAACTATTTTTGGTGTACAGGGATTTCTGTAACGAGCACCTTTTTGTAGGAATCCATCTTTTATGTGCTCGCTGGTGCTAACACCACTGGATCCCACAAAAGTTTTGGAAATTTAATATAATTTACACTAATATAAAATTGGGGTTTAAGAGTTTTTATTAGTAAAGTGGGATAAGAAAAAATTGATCCCCTTGATATCTGACCAATCTGTATTTAAACAGTATTGAGGGTTAGAGTGATTTATAATAAGTTTGGTATAGCTTGTTACCATCCAAATGAAGAAATATTATAAAGCAGCCTATTGAAGCTCACAATACTCGCTTCATTTTGGCTGAACAATATTAGGGGAATTACTATTGGCTAAAACGTACCTGTGAGGTAACAATTTTATGAGCTTCAGCCAATCCCCATTTGCGAAATCTTTTGTGCCTTGGGGGACCCCCGCTACGCCTATAAAAGGGGTGGTCCCCACTTAGGCGCTTTAAAGGACCTGGTTGAGGCTGGAGGAGTACCGCCCCATAGATGCCTCACAGTCCATCACATGGTTGGTGTAATCTGACTGCTCAGTTTTATGCTTGCTGCCCAAATATTATTCAATATTGTGTTACCATGATTTGGGGGGTTCCACTGAGAATTGAACAGAGTATTTTGGTCGATTATATTATTATTATTATTTAAATCGCGTTTAGGTTATTTAAATTTGTAAATGGCTGACATTTCCCCGTTTTGGCTGATTTCAACCCAGAACATTCTTCCTTTGCAGCTGTAAGGGCAAATGCCCGACATCTGTACCTCAGAATTTGAAGTGCACGATCTAAACACTGAGCTTGAGCGGTTTAAGGAGACCACAAGAAGAGTCAAAATTGCCTCAAAACCTTATGTGATTGACCTTACTTTTTGTAAAATGGAAGCTACACTTAGAACTTCAAGAAGAGACTTGTATTTCTCAAAAAATAATGTAAAAACCATCAACGCTCTGAATTAATATGAAGAGCGCCTGGAACAGTACAGAAATATGCTGTTTGGGATGGAAAAGAGTTTAGAATTTTTGAAGGCATGGATGCATACTGTACCAGAGCCTACCTCTACTGGACCTATAAATCTACTGGAGGCACCTATATGGACCACTTGAAGGAATGTATCACAACTGGTTAGAACTTCTATTCAACAGACCATAATTCACGCAAATCCTGTTGATGAGGATCCAAACTTTAGGCAATATTCATAAAACATGTATACAACTTGAGAATAAAAATCTTGAGTCCTTTTCCAGATGTATGAAAATAGCATGCATGGTGTCAGAAATCACCAGAAGGCTCGCCATGTACAAAGATTAATGAGCTGCGAGGCTCAAGAAATCCAAAGTGTTAACTTGAGACCTGGTAAGCTTGGACTAAAGTAAAGAACATCTTACTCTTCTATTTGGTAGTGAACAGGACGTCCAGAATATGAAACAAGAGTTCTTAATGAAGATGGGCAAAAATGAGTCAGTTGTAAATTAAGACTCTCACTACTAACTGTAGGCTCAGCAATTATTGACCACAGGAAACTATGTATCTGCATGCCACCAAAACCGTTTTACTGAGTTTGTCAGAAATTCATCCATATCTGAAGATGCATATGACTCTGGCAGTTAAGGGTGCGACAGACCTCAAAGCACTTAAAGAGGCACTGCTCAACTTACAAGGGAAATCAAAATCTGAATATAAGGCAAAGGCACCTACACCACCCTCTCTGAGTGTCAACAAAGCCATTTATGTCGCCAATGATAAATGTGACAAGTAAAAGGAGAAGAGTAACAAGACTCCTGAACGCTTGCCACATTGAGAGTTTAAGTGCCACAAGCGCCACCAACCTGGGCACTTCTATCAATGCTATCTGTTAATTATCTCCAAAGAAAAGGTGCCAACCCCTAAAGAGGACACACCTAAACCTTAAACTGGGTGGATCTCCACACTGGGGGGAGGACGACCATGAAGACAAAGACTTGGCTAGCGTGGGATACCATTTAATAGGGGCACCTAGCTCTGTGCTGTAATGGGTAGATTGAGAGTTCACAGTATTCACAGAACTTCATCTAATGATACCTATCTGGACCAAGTAAACAAGCGACATGAGTTATCAATTTAGTTGAAGAAAGAAAGCATTGTTCGCGTCTACCTTTAAGAATATGGCGCCAAATGGCGTACACATTATCAAGGCCAATACAAGCGATGTTGCTTTGAGTAAGTTTATGGTTTTTTCACTGGCGTCCTGGCCACTAAAAACCCCTTTGGAAAGAGCGTAATAAAAGTGAAAGTAATCATCCAGAAGGTGCGCATTCTGGAAGTGCTGGACACTGGGGCTCCAGTTAACATTATCTCCTTCAAACTATATGAAGAAACTTAAGTTTATGTCTGACATTAAAAAATTTGAAATACTTCACAGCAGGCCCTAACATTACTCGCATCACAGGAGCTTATTCAGTGTTGCCTTTACGCTTTAGGAATATGGTCTGATGGCGCCCAAAATTGTATTGGACAATAACTACTATGATTTCATGATTCAGACACAGTTTATAATGGAGTTAGGGGCTAAGATTGACTTTACCACTAGCATGGTTAGCATCTTGAGCTACCAATTTCCCCTGATGTTTAAGGATGATAACGTAAACCACAATAACAGCATATGTGATTGGTTGAAATGGACCACTAAAACTATCACATTCATTACACCTTACTGAGAAAGGTTTAAAGCAACTAACGCCTACCGTGAGTGCAGAGAATGGGCTTCATCTGAGTGCAAGTGAAATTATAGAGATTGGCCAAGTAATCAATGTAGTATGACCTTGTCAATAAGTGTAAAGATTCCACCTAACATCATCTTGGAAGTTTACAGTCTTGATGGAATACAAGAGCAAGAACACATAGTACTACCAGGATTCTATTATACCACCTACTCTGGAGAGCTAAACCTTATTTTTGTGAACATTAGTACCCAACTGATCCGAGTTAAAAAGAAATAACTTATAGCACTGGTCTGACTGAACAGTTGCCAAGAAATCAAATCCAAACATGCAGAAGGAGGTTTCAACGAGCTCAGGTTTGGGGATGTGACCTCTAAGTAGCAAACAGAGTTGGATGAACTTTTGAATGAAGGTAATGACATCTTCAGCACCTTTCACATTAACTATATCCTGTGAGAGGGGAAGTCTATAAGATGGACACCAATTCCGTTATTCAAGTCCAAAAATTACTACCGTTTAAAAACAGAGGACGCAGTCATTGCACAAGAGCTCAATCAATTAGCTAAAGACAGGCTAATATGTCCATCAAAGAGTTTATGAGCAACTTCTTTGTTTCTAATGCGCAAGAAGGATGAGACTCATGAGGTAGTCATGGACTAACATCGCCTAAATGATATAACAAAGAAGGACAATCCCACTTTTGCGCATCAATGATGATTTCAAATGACTGGGTGGCTCAAAATATTTTTAGCAATGGAATTAACCAGAGGCTACTGGAAAATGGAGCTTTCACCCAAGGACCAGTATATGTGAGCCTTAATAATCAGCCTAGGTTGTTTGAACCCACGGTTATGCTGCAGGGGCACTGTAACGCCCCTGAAACCTTCTAATAAGCAATGGATCGCATCTTCAGTAATCTTAAGTTATTGATTGTTTTGATATACCTCAATGGCATCACTGTGTTCACTCATACGTTTCAAGAGCACTTGCAACCCCTCAAGGAGGTCTTATCATGGCTGCACGAATCAAAGCAGAAACTGAAGAGAAGCAAGTATAGTTTACTGAGGAGACAGCTGAAGTTCCTGGGGCATGAGATAAGCCCATCTGGAATTAAGCTTCCGGATGGGGAGATGAATGCAATCATACCAATTGAGCCACCAAAGAGTATGAGGGACGTTTAAGTGTTCCTAAAAATGGTCGGGTACTACAGGCAGATTATCTCACATTTTGCGGACTTGGCGGAGTCCCTAACCTACCTGATGACTAAAGAGAGGAAGTTTGAATGGATCTGGAGCAGGAGCAGGCATTTTCTGAGTTAAAGGCATGATTAGTAGATGTACCAATCTTAGCTTATTTGGACTTCAGCAAGGCTTTCTACTTGTACACTGACACTAGTGATGTGGGAGATGGTGCAATATTAGAACAACTGGATGAAGACGAGATAGATCACCCTATTGGGTTTTAACCCAAAGTAAGCAGTAAAGCCAAAAAGAATTACACACTTACCAAACGCAAATGCTGGTTGTTATATGAGCAGTCAAACAGTTTAAACCTTTTCTATATGGAGTTTAATTTAAAGTATTCACAGATCATTCGTTGTTCTGCTGGCTAAAAAACATGAAGGATCCAGATGGACGCCTTGCCTGTTGGACTGTCCACCTTCAAGGGTATGATTTCAAAACCAGACATTAAGCAGTAAACAAACACCTCAACGCAGATGGTTTGTCAATTTTACCAGTTGTTGCAACTTGTTTGACCAATCTTCAACACATGCAATAATTAGCTAACGATTATACTTCTTTTTAACTATAAGGAGGATTTGATGACATAGGAAGTCCTAAGTGCACAGCCCTCAACTTCTTATGAGTCGCCAAAGTTGGATCAAATTACTTTTAGTGATTTTTTCCTTGGCTCTGTGGTTCTACAGATATGGCGGATTTAGCCCATGATCCTCAAGTGCAATTCTATCTCCATGATATAATACTTACATTGGCTCTTGGCCTTGGTGGATTAGTTTGTGCTCCCGCTCCCTCTATCATTATCTTTGATATGGTCCCTTCAAAGTGGCATAAGATATTTGGCATGAGGATCTATGTTTATTATGGCCATTCTCCAGAGTCTCCTTGCAGTTGGTTGATCATGAAGAAATGGAAATACTCCAAACTTTGGTGATTCACTCCCTATGCTCAATCAGATACTTACACCTCCAGTCTACCATTGTTGAGTGCAGCTTAGTATACTGGAACGGCGTTAATAGAAACGCTAGTTGAAAGAGCATATCTCGGCGGGATCCCAAAAGTACATGATCCTTTTTTCCTTAGGTTATTGAACGCAAGATTCAGCAAAATCAGACCTTTCCCACATGCCCCAGAGCCTTTATCAGTATTCGATACTACCCTGTGCTTCTTATTACCTTATAAATAAAGATCCCTTTTGTTGGACAAGTTGCTCTTTTTTGTTAGGATTGACATGGTCGCTGTCCGCTTATGGCGTCTTATAAGCTGTTAGTGAATACCTGTGCACCGAGATTTGATGCCATAGCGCTGATTTTCACATCAGTATTCCATCTGCAGGTGCCAGAGAGCGATCACTTTTATGACTTAATTGAGTTACCTGAATTGTTCTGGCAGGACAAACTGAAGAAGTGAAGTGCGTCCTACGCAGATGTTCTAAAGACACCAGGCATGTGTTTGTAAATTTTCAAAAGAAGGTTCAAGGCAAATGATAAGCATACATCTGGTGCAGTGATCGCATGGAGATAGTGATAGAGGCTCAAGATTATGTGTGACATGGATGATTTTAGAAGACCTTGGCATCCCCATGAATAGGTTTAATGGGAGTGCATTTATGACTAAATACACCAAGCCTTAAGTTGTGTATACCTTGCTCCAGTTTTTTCCCACTCGAAAAGCAATTTGAATTACGCCAGTCCCCCCACTGCAACATCAAACTATGTCTCTATTGACGTGGTGTGACCGTTTCCAACAGTGTTTAGAGACGCCAAGTTTATCCTAGTAGCAATTGACCACTTTGTTAAGTGGGTCAAAGCATCTGTGGTCAAGATGTATATCACAAATTCCATTGTATATGTCTTGTAAAGTCAAGTAATCACAAGATAAGGATGCTCTCAAATCTACTTTTAGAAAATGTAAAAAACTTTATCTTGGACGTGGAAAGAAACTGATGGATTTGGTATGGGTGAATAAGAAGTTTACTAACCTCTACAATCCATCCTCCTGGGGAAGTGCGAGAGTGAATGGGACCCTAGGAGGATTTAAAGAAGAAGGCTCTTGACTCCAAGTCAAAGTGGGACCAGCTGTTGCCTTCAGCGTTGTTGGCTTATCAGTTAATCCATCACCAAGTGATTTAAATATCCCCTTCAGAGCCCTGTTTTGGTGAGCGGATTTGCTGCCTAACCTCCTGACACTAATCATATCAACAGTTTGAAAGAATCTACAACCCAGGATTTACCAACAGGAGCTAGCTGTTGAGCTGATAAGAATAGAGTTAGAAGCTTTAAGAAACATTAGAGAGCCTCCTATCAAGCCAATGGGAGAGCCAGAGATATCCCAAGTTACCTGAATTTAGCATAAGAGACAAGGTTTTGTTTTATTACCTTTGAGGAACCCAACCAGAGAAACTTCAGCCATTTATACTGGGCCTGAAACCATTTTAACTAAGAAAGGATCAAAGTATTCCATTTAAGAAGCAGATACAAACTTTGTGTTTAACAGAGTACACGCCCAGCACCTCAGATCAGTCCCCAGGTCTTATTTTTGAAGGGGAAGTGTCACTGAAGAGGCCGTAACTGGGGATGGGCAAGTCATTCCACAACCCATGGTATGATTATAATTAATTCCTAAACCGTTGGAGGTACTGGCGACCATCCCACCACGGATGGGGGCAAATGAGGCCTTCTATAGACATGGGCGAGCTAAGAAATTTTCAGAGTACATGGGAAGACTTCATGAGAAATATAATTTTCCCTCAAAGATAAGAAGAGATTTTAGATGAAGATGACATCACTACTAATATTTCCTATGAAAAATGACCCCCTTATATACCTTTGGGGGTCCAAAACAATTCGTATCATGATAGAGATAAAAGGATGAGCTTAAAATTACGCTGACATGAGCGCCCAAGGTTTGAAGGTGTATATTACCAATTTGGCCACCATACAATTGTAAGTCACTTGAATCAATTATGCGATACACATCATAGGAGCGCTATAACTTAAACCTGAAATTGAAACCAGAATTACCAAATTTTGTAATCAAATATTATTAAAAGAGAGCACAATGAACCAACCCCCAGAAGTGTGGACTAGCACTAAGGCCATTAAACATCCAGGTTCAGGGGATCACCGCAAGGCAGAGCTTGAGGTTAGATTAGCACATATGGATGCAGATACAAAAGTAGAAGTCTGAGAGCGTCTGACTAGAGGATCTTAAAAATATTCATAGTAAAAACCCCGAATTCCTGGTTATTTATCAATATCTTATTTATTTCATAGCTTGAATTTCTATTAAAGTATAAGATATTTCACGTTTTATCTTAATAGAAGACCTTTCTACAGAATCTTAAGTTTATTTTTTATGTTTTTTTGTATAGAGTGTATTAATCGCCAGTAACCATTCTGGGATTAAAATATTGAAGGAGACATTCTCTTTTGAGGATAACTTGGTGTTGATAATGCTAAATAAGATGTTGAAAAGGTTACCGTTGAGTCCTGAGGGCCAGAATATGTCAAAAATGTTTAAGAGTGTCAAGAAGCTCGCCAGAGGCTTGGACAGTTTAACCAAGTGATCAATGCTACAAGGGGTAGCATCAAAGGAGAATTTTCATAGCAAGAGTAATTGTGATGTTAGCGAAGATTCTCTGGTGCCTAATATGCATGAAGTAGACCTCATGAGCAGCAGTCAGCCTCAAAAGTTAAATGATCTGAGGTTAGTGCGCTAAATGTTGCTAGTTCAGAAACCATGGTTCAGTGCAGGTCTCTATAGGGCCCAAGAGCCTTCTTCATGATAATATGAGAATAAAATCAGACATAATTTTTGTTTCTGATAAATTATCACTTCCTTATAAAAACAGTCTGAAAAAGGGATAATATCTCGTCTCTCTTAAACTGTATGCCTAAACTCCTTTTTGCAGCTAGCCATCTGTTTAGGGCTGCCAGGATCAGTAATGATCTCCTACTTTATATCTTTGTACTTCCAATTATCCCCATTTAGGTGTATAAAACTATATTTTGACAATTGGTGAATAACAGTTTATGACGGCCACTGATTTCTGATGGTCACCGTATCTGAACATCATCATTTTGATAAAGTGAAAAAAGGTCAGGGCGTTACCCCAATAAAGATAGGTACTTTTGGAGTATTCCAAATCTGTTAGTCAAATATACTATGGGAGGTATTTGAATATTATTCCTACTAACTACTGAAGTATTCTCAGGAGTCATCTTCAAAAATACTGCAAAAACCTCGTGAATAATTTTTAAGGATTGCATTTTTCTAACAGAACTTTCCTCCATTATTGTTAGCCAAATCAGCCACCATCAGAGAACTTGAACTTATAAATTTGAGGTCTTATAACTTTTTTATTATTTGCTATACATTAGTCTTTATCTGACAGAATCATTTTTTATTGGCTTTTATACAGTTTTCTTGAAAAAAGATTTATTATGTCAGGATTCCTACCCAAAGAGGAAATTTGGATGAGGCAGATGACAAAATGGAACCTGAGCTGTCAAAAGTATTGGTGATAATCCCCAATGAAATTAACAGCATTGCTAAATCAGGGAGAACTCCCAACTAATTTTTACGCTCTAAAATCGGGGTTCAAACCCAATATATATGGCAAATGAATCCCAATTAGGTAATCTGAATTAGATCTTGGCTTAGTATGCTTAAGATGGACTAGGTAACCTCCTGATTGCACTTATATTTTGTTTCAAAAACAAAAAAATTCTTCTTTTCTCAATTTTAAGTTAAAATTGGTATATTTGGAATTGCCACCCCAGATTAAGAATCTGGAATAAGACTTCTCGACCAAGAGAAGCACAATGGTATAATCCAGCACCCTTGAGCTTTGGGTCACCTGGACAAAAATTAATCAAGGGATACGTGGTAGAACACTTGTGATCCCAACAAAACTGGTGCTCCCTGCCAAGTACACCATGAGTTCATAGTAAAAACACAAAATAAAATACAAAAATTAACAATAATAATTTGGCATCTAATCTCTTTTTAGATCAAGAATGCCTTAAACTCTTGACAAAATAACCAGCTATGATGCATGTGATGGAGTAACAAATTCTCGCTCTTAAGCAACACCAATTTTTACGTTGAAATGCAACTACTGAGCTCAAAAGTGAAATTTGGCAGTTATCCCCTCTTATTACCACAAAATCGGCCCTTCATTCCATCCATGATTGGGTAGATTCAATAATTAAGGATATTAACACCTTACAAGTTAAAGTGGATGCCTCTACCCTTATGAAACGTCCAGCAATATCAGTTCCTCTTTAATTGAAAACGTCCCCTGATGTCAGTCACATTGTTTGGCCTTTAACCCCCCAGCGGAACATTCAAACCGTCATTAAAAGAGAAGTACATCCCAGGTTAGGGAGAATCCTCTATTTCATATTCTGTTATAAAAGTGCTATGGAGGAAGCTACGGGCACTCAACGTCTCAAATATCTAACTAAATGTCTTAGTTGCATAGCTCAAGTCATTATGGTACCTCACCTAATGCATCTCCAGACTTGGGATGACTCCAAGACTTCCTTGCTTTGGTATTTTAGGAGAGACCTAACTTTAACAACCAAAAACAAACTTTTAAGGATATAAGCCTTAATTAAAGAGAAAACACTACTGAGTTTGCTCACCATTTTTACCTTAAAGCTTAAACTTTCATCACAGGAAAAAGTCTTACTTTAGATGAAGCTATCATTGCTTCATTTTTGGAGCTTATAAAAATGACTAACAGTCTCCTTTATCTTAAAGCGGTGAATTCTAACTGGAAGTCTCTCCTCTATATTAAAGAAGCTATTTTTAGATTTTGGCTGACCTAATCAAATCTACTGGGCCCACTCGTTTATATAAATATTAATAACAAGCCTCAGCCCCAAGTGCTAGCAGTTACACCTCCAAGTCGCCTACACCTGAATTATATTGAATTTATTGCAAGAGAACCAACCACACTGCAGATTTTTGACGCGTCCTTTAATATAAGATGGCAAAAGATTAGTCAGTATAGAGCAAGAGGCTCCATATGCTGACGGAAATCAAGTGCCTAAAGACCTTTGTTATAGCTCTAGCTCAATTACCAGCACTTTATGATGTTTTTTATTAGCTGCACCTGTAAAAATGATGTATCTCTTTCTATTCAAGAAAAATAAAAATCTCCAGCTTTCTTACTTTTATGTTGGTCAGTTATCAAACTAATTTTGGCGGTCAGATCTCCTATGGAAATCCAAGCGCTGGCAAATAAAATTTTTTAAACGCATTGAGCAGCCCCAACTTGGCAATGGCAGAATCGTCAGATTACTTATCTGCAAAACCTAACCAAATTTACCCTCTGTTAATTCCCGGTATGGATATTCAATGGTTTAAGTAGAGATAGTTGTACATAAGGCTAAAGTCCTGGACCTAATTGACACCAGTTCCCCGGTTAATTTTATTTCCCCCAACTTATACAAAAGATAAAAATGGCTCCAGACTTGATTAGAAACGCTGAATATAGGACAGCCATCAATCAACAAAGCCAATAGGAGACTATTCTGCCTTACCCTTTTGATTTTAGGAAACATTTATTTAAAACCCCCACCAATTCTTTAGAAAATAATACTTATAGGTTTCTTATTTTGGTCTAATTGATGCAGGAATCAAATTTCATCATCAACCATAAGAAAAAATATCTATCCCTATTAGGATATATTATACCATTAATATTTGAACTCTTCATCAAAAGTAAAGGAACTCTGAAAGAAAGGACATGCCTCCTTGAATACCCGTCATTCATTTGCAAAGTTGAATACCAAGTCCTAGGGGGATAAACTAAGTTACCCCAGAGGCGGTGGATGCAAAAGATCGATTCATCTATATGCCCCACATCCTATCACAATACACTCTGTCTCAAAGTTATTGTGGATATGGGGATCCAGATTCTCACCCCTCTTAATCACATTTTGGACCTAAGTGGACAGCCAAACCCTTCAATCAAAGAAGTGTTGGCTTTTCAGGGTTATTGGATCCTGACTATGGGAAATCTATCTCTATCTTATTGGGAATGTAACAAATCATACTCTCCAAGTCCTTCAGAACGCCTCTAATACTTTTGTAAAACTATGTCCCATTGAGAATATAGCTGATGTGAGCTGCCTTGGCTTGTTATAGGTTTTAGGATTTGATCCCCTACCCAGCATAGCTCTGATAAAAAGCAGGATTGGAGATAATCTTACCCTAATGAACGCCAGAATGTCAAAGACCTCTTTGATAAGTTTGGTGATATTTTTTCTTTGAAAATAAGTGACTATAAAAAAATGTTCCTGAAATTCACCAAATTGAGACCGAGGCTCAGTCTCCATTCAAAAACTGACCATATCTAAAATTTAAAGTGAAGGAAGCTCAATATGTCTTATAAATTACAGCAACTGTTGAAGGCCGGTTTAATAGTGCCTTCTGAAAGCCCATGGGCTTCCTAACTCTTATTAACTTGGAAGAAGGATGGTGGTCACCATCTTGTCATATATTATTGCTGCCTTAAATCTCTCTCACGAAAAGACAGCTATTCATTACCATGTATAGATGATGTCTTATGCTTGACATCAGGGTCCCACTATTTCTCAGCTATGGATCTTGCTAGCGGGTACTGGAAAGTCAATTTGTCACTAGAAGATCATGGAAATGTGCTCTCATCTCGAGTGAAGGACTATTTGAGTCCACTCAAATGCCGAAGGAGTTATTAAATTCCCCTACTACCTTCCATCGCGCCATTGATGGACTCCTAGGTGATTTAAAAAAGATCCTGTATGATATTTTATTTTAAAAAATTACCGTTTTTTGAGACCTGTACCCAACATCTAGATCACCTCATGAAAGCCTTTTTGTGATTATGGCAATCATAATTAAAGCTAATGCTGTCAAAATGCACTTTCTTTTAGAATAAAATAAATTTTTGGGCCATACGGTAGTGAAAGCTGCTTATCCCTGATGGATGACAAGGTCTTGGCCATTGCTAAGATGACCCCCCTAAATCTCTACGAAATTCACAAGTTTTCACCGGGATGGTGGGATATAATTGCAAGTTTATTCAACACTTGCTGTTACCTCCGAGCCTCTAGTGTTTCTACTGAAGAAAGGGATACACTTAAAATACAAGGAAGAGCACAAGTAGGTCTTTGACCTGCTACGCGTCTCTCTCTCCCACTCTCCAGTACTTATTCACCCAAATTTTGATAATTCCTTTCTCCTCTTTACTGATGCTAGCAATATAGTCATTGGAGCTATGTTATCTCAACATGATGAAAACTTAGTGGATCATCCTATCGCCTACTATAGCAAGACCTTATCCAATTCTGAACACAACTATAGCATTACGGAATGCAAATGCTTGGCAGTCCTACTGGCTATTAAGAATTTCCAATCTTATTTATATGGGAAACATTTCACCATAATTACTGGCCATGATTTCTTGTGATGGCTACAGCAAGTGAAGGACCCCAATGAGAGATTAACCTGATGAGCTTTAAAACTTCAAACTATGACTTTTCTATTATCCACTAACCAGGGCCCATACACCAAAATACAGATTTCCTATCTCAGTATCCCATATTAACTTTAACCGACCTTGAAGAGGATTAACTCTACGACCTTCAAACACAATAAAAACTGTGGAAGGACGAATCCCTGACCCTTAAAAGGTATTAGTGAAAAATCAGCAAATCTTCAAGTTAAGAACGGTTAATTGTGCAAACTTGTGCCCAGATGTGGGTGCCCTATGTATGAACTTTGGCTTGAACTGATGCCATATTGTGAGGACATCAGCAGGTCATTCACGGGGGAATTTTAAAAACCTACCAATGGCTTAAAACTCAATGTTATTGGTAAGGAATGCATGTTTCAATCCAGGATATTTAGAGTCCTGCCTGGTATTTAAAAGACAAGACTGACCTAATCCCCAATCTCAACATCCAGGGTTCCACCTTGTGAACCCTTCCATACTATTAGTACTGATGTTGTGGGACCTCTCCCTCAGGCCTCTAATGGTCATTTGTTCTTCCTTCTAGCTGTGGACCATTTGACTTATTGGTCCAAAGCAGTAGCTCTACCCTCAGTTTTGGCAAAGGCTACTGCCACATTTTTGTATAATCAAATTATCACCCAAAATTGGTGCCCTAACATCATTATTTCCAATAAAGGGCAAAATTTCCGATTGATGCTGGTGAAAGATTTAGCCAAACTGATGGGAACCACACAGGTATTCTCCACCCACTACCATCCTGAAACCAATGGAATGGTAGAGCGGGAATATGGTACTCCAACTGCAATCCTCCATAAAATGGCTATGACTGACACTCTTTCTTAGCCCCAATATCTTCTTAGTGCAATTCTGGCCTATAGGATATGCTATATTGAATAATTAAGATGTCGCCCTTCCCAGAATTGTACATAAAAAATTTACATCTACCTTCTAAAGTACCGGATATTCTTGACCAAGCCTCCCTCAAAGCCCCTGAATTACTATGCAAAATACTGCCAATGAAATTATCTGACTTCAGGCCATGTCCTCCAAAAACCTATCTGCTACAACTAGTAGAGATACTAATCAGTTATATTATAAGCATGACGTTCCTACACACCTTCCAACTGGGTGAACTAGTCCTTTTATACCATCATTGGCCAAGAGGTCATGAGACCAATTGGGCACCAACTTGTTAGGGTCTTACAAATGTTATTTATAAGTGGGGCAATGAACACTCAATTCTAGATGTTGTTCGGGTACAGTGTTAAACAACGTACATAGTCACTTTCTCCATCTGTTTCCCCCTATGCCAAGATTTAGAGGGGGTGTTGTCCGTATTCCTACCCAAATTGGAGATTCAGATTTATCAGATGAAGGGAATTGTTCCTGATCCAACAAAATAGCCCAAACATCTATTAGAGATAATCCACAATGAATTTAAATAGCTTTTAAAGTTGGGGATCAACCCCAACTTATGAGGTTGACTATAGCTCCCTCAGTGCTTCCTAATCTCGGGGTTCAAACCTGAACCATACAGCGATTTAATCTTATTTGATCAAGATAACTAGCCTTCTGTAGCTTTCCAGATTCGTAATAGCTATAGATCTTAGCTTGGACTGCTTGGAGATTTACTGAGACACATACATGATTTCTTTTTATATTGTAGAATCTAAGCTATAAAACTTTAATCTCTCTTTTTAGTCTTTTTAAAGTAAAAGTTGGTCATCATATATTTAGGGATTACCACTCCTGATGCAGTATCCAGAGTAAAAGACTTTTTGACCAAGAAAAGAACAAGGTATATTCTAACACTCAGGATCTTAAGGTCCACTGGCCTCAGTAAATTAAGGGATACATGGCATCAAACCTGTTGTCCTGACTGTTATCATAGTAGAGTACCTGCTCTCATATACTGAGACAGGGAGAAGGATTAAGAATTCAGTTGTCACACTCTCTAAATTTAGTCATCTGGGCCAGTACATTAGAATAAGCCTCGTTTTAAGGTTGCATCAACATTTGGATATGTTCTCTAAGTGTTGGCTGAGGGATTATATCCTCTCCACAAATGCAGGAGTATAAAATCAGAGGCAGTGAGGGTTGTTGTCCGTACAGGAGTTAAAATGATAATCTTCTCATGATTGAGTTGAGCATGATATCGTATACAAAGGCCTCAGAAGGCTGGAGGTGGTTCCAACTGGACATTTTGTCTGATGTCAATTTTTGTAATAAGCCACCTAGAGCTTGTTGACCCTCTCACTCATACCATTTCTTTTGGTGTAATAGGGTGTTGACAGGACCTGAGAACCCCTGACAATATAATAGACTTGGTGATTACTTAGGAAGTGATTTTAATGAGATTGTTTATTAAAAAGAATTGTGTATCCATGTTTATATATGTTTTATAAAAAAGTTGGCGGTTTTAATGACCACTAAGTCTCTGATTGATTTAGCTTTGACCCATTTTAAGGTGATTGATAGCCACCAAAGATACTTTAATTGGCTACTTTGGCGGTTAGCAGTCCCACAACATTAGGTGACATGATGTGGAAAGTGTAGATTAAGTTAATCAGTAAATAATAATTACTCTTAAGATACTGCCTTACACTAGGCAGTCCTTACAGCAGCTTATGGCATTTTAATTGAAGTGCATTGATTACCAGTAGTTGTGCTGCCTAAGTTGTTATCACATCTTCTTGGACCATCTGTGACATGTGGCGTTGTGAGCTCTGAGGATCAAATCTGTATGCTTAGTTGGTTATGAGACAATGCAATTATAATCTTATATTTATTTTGAAGGGTTTCACATCTCTAACAGTGGGGTTTTTCACAGTCAGTCAAGTCCACATTGTACTTCTTTTGGTTCGTTATTGTATTTTTGGCTCATCATCTTGTCAAAAAGGCTATCCGCCAGGTTGACAGTCAATGTAATGGTAGAGAGCTGAGACAAACCATCATCATTATGGTGTTTTGTGCCAGCTAGTGCTGAATATCGAAGTCATACGCCTGAAACTTCAGCACCCAAAATGATAGTCATCCTTTCAGCTCCTTTTTGTTTTGTAGACATCTGAGTGAGGAGTGGTCATCACCTTGAATGGTACTCTGTGAATGTAGGCTCTAAACTTAATGCATTCATAAAACACTTCTAAGCGTTTCTTCTTGCTAATGGTGTAATTATGCTTGTGTATGTCTAACGTCCAGCTTCAGTTGGCCACAGAATGCTCTACTCCTTTTTATTGAGCTGGGACAGCATGGCCTCTATGATGGTAAGGGAAGCATTTGTTTGGATTATGAAAGGGTTAATAAAAGTTTGATACATGAGTATTGGTGTCAAGTTGAGGCAAGTGCCAAGTCAGTTGGAGCTGACTTTTAGTTCGTTGTCCACTCAAATTGACTTCTGTTTTAATAGGTGCATATCGGTTCTCCTCTCTTGCTAAAGTTCTCTATGAAACGCTGGTAACAGTTGACCATCCCTAGGTGGTCTTGTATTTCCCGCTTACTGGCAATCGTTTTAATATTCTTGATAGCCGCCATTTTGACTAAGACCTCAGCCCTTATTATAATAATGATGCCCGAGTAAACAAGACTTTCTCAGTAGTAGTTACATTTCTTAGGCTTAATTTTAAGGTTGGCAGTAGCAAGACAGCAAAAATATTCCATCAGGTGTTGTAAGTGCTTTCTGAACATCCTTGAAAGAACTTTTATGTCGTCCAAGATTACTAAGCACAATGATTTTTATGATCTAAGTATGCTGTCCATGGCCCGTTGGAAGTGGCAGGAATATTATATAGCCCCAGAAGCATTTTCAATTGGTTGGAACAGCTTTGAGTTGTAATTATAGCGATAACCTTTTCTTCCAAAAGTAACTATATCTTCCAGTAGCCAGAGATTATAACCTTGGTGGAAACATACCTTGCTCCGCCAGTTGGTCGCACACAATGTCTATTCTTGGATGGGTAAAAGTTCTTCTTTGTTGTGTTAATTCTCCAAAATTTGATTACACATAATTAGACTCATTTATTTTCTTTGCAATTAGGACTGGTGACGCCCACGGGCTCTTGGATGGTACCAATATCCAATTCCAAATTAGTTCATTAATTTCTTCATTGATTACTTCATCTGCCATCCTGGACTGGGAGATAAATAGACATATTAGCAGATTTTTTTCGGCGTCAATATGGTGTAGTACATCCTAGGTCCCCAAATCATAGTCGTCCATTGCAAAGATATTCTTGTAATTGTCAAATAGGCCATTGCTCAATTCTTTTTGTCTTCTGTCTGACTGACAAGTGAGTTGCGAGGTTGACTGAGCAGATGGCCTCAAAACTCTCTTCTTCCAGACCAAAAACCTCCAATATCTCACACTTGATTACACCTTTCTCTTTCTTCATTAGTAAGATGTGGAGGAAGGTGACGAATATGTGCCATTTCATATGGATCAAATATATGTAGAGGTTAGCTTGTAATATGGTAATCTCCTCATGATCTGGAAGAATAAGCCCAGGTGCTATGAGAAGTTCTTTGTGCAAGTGGTTGTTGGGTGCAAACAATTTAATGTATAAAAAATACCATTTTATTTTAAATATCCATATTTACAATTCCCTGATGGACAGGCAGAATAGTCATCTGGTGGTAAGCCCTCAGCAAGATGCCCTCAATTTTGAAGATCTGATAAAGTATATAAAGGTGAGAATGGGTTGGGACCATCTAGTACTAAAAAAAATATAAAGGTGAGAATGCACACCTATTATAACTGATAAATAATTTCTGTCCATAAAGTCTAGACTTATGAATAGTGGAACTTGTTTCTCAATCTGATGGTCTCCGATTATGTAGTACATCTGAAGTTTCAGGCCAAGGATCGCTAAGTTTACTTCCTCATAATTGTTTTGACTCTATAAGTTTTATAGAGGAGCTTTCATAAGAACATTGTAATGGGTTTTTAGTAAAATGGTTTAAGTACCCAAAAACTACTATAGAACTAAACCTTAGTGGTAGTACATTAGGCTCTAGCAAAATAGATGAGTTGGGTCTTATAGTTCAGCATTTTTTGCAGCGGTT
The DNA here is from genome assembly GCA_022478985.1 of Massospora cicadina. Classification (NCBI taxonomy): domain Eukaryota; kingdom Fungi; phylum Entomophthoromycota; class Entomophthoromycetes; order Entomophthorales; family Entomophthoraceae; genus Massospora; species Massospora cicadina. Next base: position 140,811 of record JAKSZP010017232.1, on the reverse strand, counting down.
AATATCTAGTGATATTCCCAGTTTCTTAACTAACTTATTCAATACAATATTGATGGAGGCCCCGCTATCTATTATATAGCCCTATCCCAGACCTTGCCTATGTAATTTTATTGTAAATAAAAAATAGTAAGAATCAGTGGTTAGTATTAGGTGTACTCCAAGCTTTTTGTCCTGCCCAGATAGGCTGTAGTTTCTTGTAGAGTTTTGGCAATGATACTTTAGTTCTTTAGAAGGATTACCACATCAACCCTTTTTCAGTCTTAGCATATCACCAGAAGCAACTATAATTTGTATTGCTCTAGATACTGCATGTAGGGCTTTAATACCACTTCTACGGTCTGTTCTATGTTGGTCTCAAAGCAAAAGTGGGTGGTAAAAGCTATATGTCATCAACAATAGCAGATCAAGGAGTCAAGGGCGTTGTGGAATTTTAGGCTTTCATAGAAATATGTTTGGTTCAGTGGGAGTAGAACATCCTATTTTTACTCTAACCAATTTTCCCTTCTCTTCATTGTCCGCTGCTCTCATGTGGTGCACCTTGGGTTTAGCCCCTTGGCGTTGCACTGTCTGGCGTAGTGCCCTTTCACACCACATAGGTGGCACTTAATGTGGTAGATGTCAGGACTTCTAGGTCATATAATAATTGTTCAGTTTGCTTCAGTGTCCTGCTGGAGGGGCTTGCTTCACATTATCAATTTAATACTATTCTTCTTTTTGAGTGCATCAAAGATGGCAACGCAACAGCAGAAATAGTTCACCATCAAAGATACATTATGCTTGTTGTTTAGCATAGCATCACGACAGATATAATTCTTTGTAAGGTTCACAAGCGTTAAAAGGAAAGCTGAGCGTCATAAATTATCTAAACTTTTGTTGCATAACCCCTTAGCTTTTAGTTATAAATAACTAATTAAAAATCTAAATCTGGTTATTAATTTTAAAGGAATTATTGTGTGAAGCAGTATTCCTGGTTGTCATCATCTCAGCTCCTCCAAAATTCTTTTATTATATTGTCCTTTGCATTATGGTAATACTGTTCAGTCTCGTTAATCTTGGGAACCACTAGTTCTTGGAACTCTGGGTCCTTCAAATTGATTAACTTTGATAGCTCTTCCTTGTCACTTGCGCAATCCATGATAATCTCGGATAGTGCCAAGAAGGGGTGTATGTTTCTTTTTTTCAAAACTCTGAAAGTTGATGGGGAAGATCATATACTATTTGGCGTCCTCAATCGCTTGGTTGAGGCCCCATGGTGAGGCTAGGAGGTCAATGCTGGTAACCCTTGAGCCAAAGTTTAAGAGAGGCTTAGTTGATGTACTAGCAGTTGATATAGGGTAATCTGGTGTTTCATCAGAGCTGGCCATGCCAGTCAGAACAGTGCGTATAAGAGTTTCTGGAATTGCAATTTGAGTCAATCTTTTTGGAGTGGGTAGCAAACTCAGAATCACCGGGACATTTTGCCTCAATAGTGTCTCATCGCATTTTGATTTCTATGTCTGTTGTACTAGACTTATGTGCATCAGTAGAGATTCCTTCTGCATTCTAGTGGGATGTCCCTGCCAGCATCTATAGAAAGTCCCTAGACTTTTTCCTGAAAATGGTCTATAATGTTAGAAAAGTATTGGTACTTTTGTTTAATGGATTGTTTTTCTCTAAAAGCTTTAGCTCAGCGGTTGCAAGCTGGGTTTTTAGGGCAACATTTTCTTTAGTGAGGTTGTAATCTTCAGACTGGCCTATGCTAGGTCGTTCAATGATCTGAATTCTTGGTATAGACAGTTTTAAGACCGGATGGCTCAACCAAAGTTTTCTTTGAGACAATAAAGCCTAGCATGGGCAGCCTCATCATTTCACCTGAGATTTTTAATTTGGTTGTGGCGATTAACCACTTCGCCAAGAGGCAACCAAGCTGCCAGTCAAACTCTTCTACCAACTGTGTAATGGTGTGCCCCATCTGAGCGTAGGCCTCTTGATTGGCGGCCTTCAAAAATTTTTGCTGCGCCAATTATGATCATTGGTATTCCATAACCTGCCAAAGTGATGGTTACATTAGCCACCCATTGTGCTGACACCTTTGCTGATCCAATATCTACCAATGATGCAGTCCGGGTTGCTTTTCAGCTGGTCAGCCTGTTTATCCACTAATGAGTGGATTCACCTGTCTGGTGCTGATTTTGTAATATGACAGTGTGAACTCCTCAGAAAGTTGCCATCCAAATGGGCTGTCAGTAACTGGTTGCATGGTGTTGAGCCTCTATGAAATTGACCATTTCATTAAAATCTATGTGCTTTCAGGAAAGGATCTGCATGGTCTGGTGGATAGATGGATGTATGTATTGGATTATCATTCTAACTTATTGTGCCTGTTTAGTGATTGTCATGGAACCAGCTTATAAAGTTGATATTAGCCTGCCAGTCTGGATGGGTAAACACCCAGAACAAAAACCATAATTCTGGAAGCATAGCCATCCAAATGCTTTAGTATCTCAATGGGAGGAGAACAACTGAGGGATAATGATTAGAAATCACCAAGACTACAAATCTGCAAGTACCCACTCTGTTGCAGAAAGAATGACTGCAGATTCCGATGCATTTGTTTCATTGGGCCCCATGGGACCCAGAGTCTACTATAGGAATGCAAGGGCTCGAGTACATGGAAGGGTCATGAATCAGCCTAATGGTGGGGATTCTTCAAGAAGCAAGGGTATATCATGGCGCCACAAGGCTTCCAAGATGGGAGTCAACCCCAGGTGACCTCAGTACTAATATCTCCAGTTTAGTAAGGAGAGCAACAGGGTAGTAATTATGGCCACTATGGCCCAGTTATTACATAGAGAAGGAAACTGGCACCAGGCAAGAGCGCGGCTAACAGATAGCTCTAATAAAATATAAGTTTCCGCACATGAAGTTTGTTTACTGAAACAAAGGATAAAAATTGACCAATAACAATACCTGTGAAGGACGGTTGTCTTAAGTGCTATGGCTTTGAAAAATAATAAAGTTTTTATTAAACACAGGTAATGAGATCACATTTGGTTCTGGCGGATCAACATTCCAAAATTTTCATCATAATGAATGGGTCTCATCCTGGCCAACCGATTCAGGCTCAGATTTCGCCACATAAATTTCCCTCACAACAAGATTCCGCTTGGCAGATTGGTGACGCTTTTCATGGCGGGTGACTGGATGCACCCATGGTTAGGCCACATATTAAAGGTACCAAGTGTATTATAGGGATTTAATGCGCCCAAACCTTTTTTTGGTTGGGCTCTCCTTTTCTGGTGGAAGTAATTTATATTGTGGGAGCTTCAAATTTGAGCATACAGCGGATGACTCAATTTGCTGGACATCAACTTAAATGTTAGTGACCCCCTAGGGCCCAAGATCACTATGAGAGAAGAATTACCACAACATTTCCACTTGTGTTTTCTTACTGTCACAATCTCCAAACACCCCCATGTTTTCTGAACCAACTTCTGGATGGTGAGAAGGGGAAGTAGGGGAGCAATCTTCAGTGGGTAGGCTGTCCCCCACCTCTCGTCCACCACATGAGCTAAGTCTCCCTGGGAAACAAGAGAGACGGACGCCTTCTTAGCTCCCTTCTTTGTCTGAAATGTAAATTTCTCATTATTGAGGCGCAGGAGTGCTCCCTGGGACCTATAGTGATATTCTCGATTACAGCAGACAGCATAATTTCCTAAATAAACAGTAGTTTACATACAGATAGTCATGATTCTTATAGTTTCTTAATTTTCCCAAGTGGGTTTTTTGATTTTTTTTAGTGGAGAGGGTATCAGAAGAGGATCCAACCCATGACCTTCTTGACATGTTTGAGGGGCTATGTTAGCCATCTTGCCTAGAGAGTTTGGGAGGCTGATGTCCTATATGGAGGAGCTCCGTAGTGGGAACATCACTGTCATGATTCTGATATGATTGGATGATAAGCCCTAAGTCATTATGGCAGAATGGATATGATTTGCTGAGTTTGATATGAGTGATTATTTGAGCGCCTTGAGATGAGGCGATATTGGTTTGTTAGGATATTGCTATAAATTAGGCGATCATGAATTTAATAGTTGAAGAGTTGTCAGAACCAATGAGATACGGTGAATTAAATTACTAAGACATGGAAGCGGTATCATATGAAGTTGCTACTATATAGGTGAGATGAGATGATTAGGAGAAGAAGGTTGTTATTTAAGTAAGCGGAACAGTGAGGATCCGCTGTATTTATTATATTGTATAAAAGAGGATTGTGGGATTGAGTGCTCCATATTTATATGAAGCTTATTCTGTTGTTTCAAGGATGACGATAATCATACCATTGGTCCTAATTGATCAGTGGGTTGAACCCTGTGCATAAAATCATTTGATGTTTATCTTGAATACCGCTGTTATATAACAGTGGTGCTTACAACAGGGGCCCATTGATCAATCATGATAACAATAATATTCTTCATTCACTGGCCATGTCATATCAGGCTTGCACTGGCAAGGAGTCTTTCCGAGTTGATGCAACTATTAAATATGTGGAACTCAAGCTTACCTTGGACGCTGTTCTCCAGTGGAAGAAGGAGTTTCTGCAGGAGGTTTTTATTGATAAGCTGCCTTCATTTGATTGCAATGAGAACATCTATGGATTTTTTTGGCAATTTTTAGTTTGCAGTAGAAGGAGATTCAGATTGGTGTAAAGCCAAATTATTAATATACACTATGGATGTTGGAAGCGCTAATTAAGTTACTTGCTATCTTCCCACCAGTTCTATTACCTTTAAAAAAGTGAAAGAAAATGTGTTGTGGTTATTTTGAGGGACTTTGAAAAGGGCACAGTGGAAGGCCGAGTTCTTAACCATTTGGTTTCAGAATAATGAGACTCTCACTGCATTTGCTGATCACTTTATGGCAGAAGCCCATGTGTTAATTGGGGCAGGGACTTTAACCAAATCCTTTGTATGCATAGCGTTGACCATCACTATGAAACCATACCATGAGCTTTTCAATACCATGGATCCATATTTAGAAGCTGAAATACCTTTGCTTAAACTTGGTCAAATTTTACGCCATCTATCTGCTACCTTCCCTCCACCCAATATAGAGCAGAAACCTATCACCTCCGCTGCCGGACTTTCTTATTTGGGGGAGCTAAAACTCCCTGTTCAGAATCCGTTTAGTAACCCCCGCCTCATTATCACTGCACGCCTCACTTTTAACCAAGTTGCCGTCAGCAGTTTAATTATTGGGAGGAGTCTGTTTACACTGCTCAACCCCAGCCTAACTTTCAGGGTGGCCCAATTTTACAACAATCATGGACGCAGATCTTATATGGTCAATTGCTTCTCTTGCAGTCGCCCTGGGCACTTAGCCAAAAGTTGTCTCAATCGTCAGGTTCATTTGCTACTGCAGGAGCAGTACAATAAGGGAAAAGTCAGAGTGGAGTAGAGATGGGATTATTCACTTCTTCTATTCTGACTTAAAACCTCCCACCTGAATCTATCCCCATACATCCAGAGGAAGTTCCCCAGTATGACAACGCCTTTTTATATCATCAGCCACTTGGGGGGTGAATGTACTGACATGAGCGCAATTTATGGACACGGCAAAAGCAGGCCTCCAGGAGCAACCAAAGCCTTATGCCTGTCAAATGTTTGATCAACTTAGGTCTGATGAACCAGATTCATTTGCAGATGCTCCTCTTAAAAGGGGTGAACGCGGCCCTCTCTGTGGACGCTATTGTTAAAATGTACCCTAAAGTTGGAGAGGGTATTTATGAGTTTCTTAGGAAAACGAGATTCATTAAATATCACGTTTTAAACAATCAGAATGTGTCTTACTCCAAGTGTACTTACTGTGATGTTATTGTAGCAATAACCTGAGTACACGCTATAATTGATACAGGTGCCCCAATCAACATAGTATCCACAAAGTTTGGGGCGAGGTTGGCATTAAAGCCTGACGTGGAAAATCATATGGTGTATGGGACTACGGGCGTAGAAAGCATGGTCTTTGAAGGAGCATACAGCGCGCTACCCCTTGCAGTTTGGATCAATATTCATTGTTGCCCCAGCTATAGTGCTACCAATTAATAACTATGACCTGTTAATTAGAATTACTTTTATGTGTCACTTTGGGGCTGTTGTAGATATGACAGTGGAGACCTTTGAAAACTGGTACAGCGGATCCCTTTTTACAACACTTCCAGCGGAATCCAAAAGAGTCCAGTGCACATGGGTCACATTAACCCTGCATATGTTGATGGGGCTATTCCAGTTTTCTACCATCAGTTAAAGAACAAGGCCCAGGCCCTTACCCATCATATTTATGAATATCAAGGGCTACCTCTTAAAGCTTCTGGCCCAATATCTAGTCCCTCTGGACACCAAGAAATCATAAACACTGAGTTAGAGGTGGAAGTGCTGATGGGTTATATGGTGTTGGGATTTTTTCCCATATTCCCAGCTGGCTAGATTGATAGGATCGCTATGGGATACTTACCTGATGTGAGGTGAATTGGAAATTAGTTGACCCTGATTTCAATTAATTATGTTTGGGGGATTTTAGGATATTTTCCTAGTTGGATCCATTGGGGATTGATTCAGATAAATGCTTAAGATATCGTTAGATGGAGTTGCTGAATAAACTGGGGCATCTGATAGTGATTAACTATCAGGTGTACTGATTGGTATCAGTTGGGTTCTATCACCGACTGATTGGAAATGTAAGTAGTAAGTTGTGAGGCGAGTGATGCTGCCTGCAACTAGTGTATTGATAAGCTGGTTCATGACCTGCCTTAATGGGTAACAAGTCCCATTACCTAAGCAGGTTGCTTACCAAATATGGTTGGTTCTCTTGGATTGAGAAGAAAATGTTAGGGACACGTTTTCCAAATCTTTCTGCTTTAGGTATCGAAATGTCCAATGATAGAATCCTAACCAGGATGAGGAAGACCATCGCTGCTGAGATGAGGATGGGTGATTCAATGGCAATGGCTGCCGTTTCATTGAAGAGGTGTCAACTGAGGGTTAGATGGCCGAATAACTACTATAGATTCCCTAGAATTCACTTATAATAAAATCAGTTTATACTGTTTATATAAGTTATACAGTACACAGTAGATATACGAGTGTAGTAGAAAATTAATCAGCATTTAATTGTTCTATTCTTTCTTAGGGGGTATTTTTGCTATATGCAAGTATTGGGAGACTCTTTAAGGAAAAGAGTAAGGATCTGAGCAGAGATCCAGAGAAGAAGTGGAAACACATCAGGGATTGCTGCCGACTGTGTGTCAAACTGGAGAAGCTGCTAACAGGAATCTAAGAGAAGATCAGGCTGTACGGTACAAGGGTATAAATCCCTATTTTGAGACATCACAAGTATTTTGATCAGAAATACTGGCCAAGCGTTGGGCTGAGAATTAGGACTTCCATTCAACTACAGACAATAGTCGTTATACTATTATCAACCAATTATATAAAATATCATACAATGTGGACAAATTTCACAAAACCAAACCTGTGTAAGAGTTAAGTTTATAGGGATTATTGGCCGATAATAATCAAGACCTATAATTTTTAAAAAGTGGTGCTTACTACAGGGGTAGTTGAGTAGAAGAACTTAGAAGGTTGTCATATTTAATGATTTAAGAAAACTATGGACGAAGTTAGTCACTGTTAATCATAACGCCCTAAACGCAGCAGATCATTGAGAATTCGCAGCATTGTAAGAAAGAGTCACTAAGATGGAGGAAGGGATTGATAATGTTGTGAGTTATGGGAATGAGTTACTTGAAAAGTAACATCATTAAAAAAGAAAGAAGGGGACTTAATTCAAAAGGTCATCTTATATCCAAAAATGTAGCGTGAAGCAGATTGCATTCATTTGAGACATTTCAGCGCTGTAAACAAAGTGACTGATCAAACGGGCTAAGGAGCTAAAAACTCAAAAATAATATTGTGAACCATATGTGGCAATCGATGCCAAAGAAAGAAGTCCTCATACAATAATTAGGAAGTCAAATGCTCAAAGAAACATGTAGCCCACTTATGCTGCCATTTCAGAGATGATGCCCAAAAGTCACTCCCCAAGTGAGCTAAGTGGACAAACCTAGAGAATCGACTAGAGATACCTCAGAGGAATTTAATGCAACGCCAAAATTGCCCTTTCCATCAAGATAATGCCCCAACTTTCTTCCAACTGTTTGATATGACTATGTAAGGCTATGGTGATTGACAAAAGACATTGACGGTGATAAATTGCTAAGACACCAACTGTCAAAACTTAGTGTTTCCCCACCTGGAGGGGGTCAGCTGGTCATATGTGGAGGCCAAGGCGGCCATAATGAAGGAATTCAGGAGCCTGATGCACATGTCAAAGCGCAAACAAGTGTTTATGGGCAAACAGTTCCATAAAGACATATGTTTAGCAAGCTTTGCAGATTCTTTCTACCAGGAGTTACAAATCCTGGTTGGAGTGTAAGGAGAGTTTCTATAAATCTCCTGTTCACAGCGTGGCAGTGCACGGTGCACTGGGCCAACGCCAGGGAACTATCCGTTAATGCTAAAGTAATTAGAGCCCAGCAGAGGGTGCTGGAGCAATAACTACTTAGGCATAGAAGTGCGAGTTTTACAATAAAATATCAACCAAAAGTGACGCGGTGCACATAGCAAAAGGGGCTAAGTGGCCCAGGTTGGAGGAACCTGGGCAAACAAACGGTGCATGAAGTGGTAGCTGCAAGGTATTTGTTATGGCAAGGTTAATGGAGCGCGAGACAGCCTTAAAGAGGTTTGCACATAGGATCATTCAGAATATCATAAAATTTAAAATAGATGTAAATGGGAAACCTTTTTTTTCTCGTTGCAAACACTTTTGCAACCTATTCAATTCAAGACTAAATCTAGTTTGATAATCTCACAGAGGAGATTAGTCTGCGCCCATGTCTGGGAGCAGTTGGAAAGCAAGGCAAGAGGAGCAGGCGGAAGGCCCGCGGCCTCTAACGTTTGAAAACGCCCCGGAGAATCCAGCGTAATAGACAAAAATCTCAAAAAACCAGCAGTCACAATTTCCCCAATGATACTCATGTGGCAAGCATGATGCAACCAGTACATCAACACGCCACACTCCCAGCCACTTTTGTTGATGGAATTTGGAGTCCATGTGTATCTGGACATCCAAAAAACGGCCTTATGGGAAAAATTTTAAAAAGATGTACACAAAATTTACCTGACCGCAGTGTACGTTGCACCTCACTCCATGTCACGCGGTTGGCTGGACCTAGGTTTCAAAAACAAAATAGCAGCAGATGAGGCTGCAGCGTTGCGCATAGTGGTTGACCTCCCCGAAGGGCAATGGGTCATTGAAACCAAATGCACCAGATGGACAAAATCAAATCAAATTTCCTCACGTTTGACTTTTTGCCTACTACGGTAAAACGTGACATTCTAGAGCAACACCTGAAAGATGGTCTCGCCATATATGGCGAAATACAATCTTTTGAAATGCAACATTTCACGTTGATGCCACACCTGTGCACCGGCAAAGCCATCGCAGTTCTGACCCCAACTGAGGAGATCGTGAAGGACCTAACCCAGATCCCACACCCCACCTTTATTGACATCGCAGGGCATACCACCCACCCATTCCAGGTAACCGTGGACAGCGCGCCCCCCGTTTGCACCCACTGTGACGCGTTTGGCCATAAGGCGCATGCATGACTCATCAAGAAGGGCATCACATTCCAAGAGCACCCCTCGGCAGCCATGGCCAACGGAGAGGCGCACTACAAACCAACCACAAGCACCAAGGAGGCTTTCCCGTGGGGAGCACAAGGCTGCTACCTATTGGTAAAGCCCATCTCCCCACAGGAGCGGAAGAAGGCCAAGCAGGCCTGTAGGGCCGTGGCCAAGGAAGTGGCCAAGGCCACCAACATCATCCCACACCCACAATGCCAGGAGGACATGGAGACCTTCGCAGCAGAAGTGACTCAGGAATCCATCACCCAATCAGATTGGGAGGCCCATGCCGAGTGGGCCAATCAATCTGAGGATCTGATGGGAGATTTGATCTCACCCAATTGCTGCACCCAAGCTCTGGTCAAAACTGACTTGGGACCTATCCCAACTGAAATTTTTTTTTGCCCCACTCGATGGTGCACTGAACTTATCTGCACTGCAAAAAATTCATCCGACGTCAGGAAAACAAAAGTGAAGGCCAAAGCCAATGCGACTCTTTCCACAAAAATTAACAAAAACCCCAATAGCGTTGCTGCTAACACCCGCACTGCTGTGAAAGCCCGTGGGGACCTTGAAGAGGTTGGTGGGCCCGGGGGCCCACCCCCTCACACCTAAGGTGTGAAGGGGAAACCTTCACTCTAAGGATGCTGAATATCGCCAGACTCAAGGCCTCCCCATCCCGGGCTAGGAAACTGAGTTTTTTACAACACAATTTACCCGTGGATATCCTGGCCATCCAGGAGTCCCACTGTCCATGAGGTTCTGAGGAAGCTTGGAAAACAATGCTCCTCCCATCCCTTTCCTTTTGGTCAAAGCACTGTGGGGTGCTAATTCAGAAGTTTAATCTTTTCAAATTCACATCCTCAGAAACATTCCTAAATGGCTGAGTGCTCGTCGTCACCATCTTGAAGGCTGACATTGCACACGCAATCGTCAACATCTATGCCCCAAACGGTGCACATGAGCATCAGAATTTTTTTTCAATGGTCAAATCCCTCCTGCTACCCCCTGATTCTTTCCTAGTTGGCGACATGAACTGTTGGCTAACCTCACCAATGGACTGGTGGCTGCCCTCACCCCACACCCCACAGGGTCAGTAGAAAAACGCATTCTAAAAGCCACCCTTGGGTTAATGGATGTGCTGCCATGACATGCCCCACTGCTCGAAAACATGACGCGTCCCCACATCCACAATGGCCAATTAAGGTCCATGACCCACATTGACCTTATTCTAAAGCCGGCAAAATTCCAACCCCATATCTCCCACTTCAAAACAACGAAAATACAATTCTCTGACCACTGACTGGTCTCGATAACATACCACTTACCCATCACAGTTGCAAAGTCCCCACATTGGTGCAAAATCCGCCCCCCCAAGCTCGTGTTGCCAGGATTTTCCACGTGGGTGGAAGAGGCAACTTTGGCAAAATCGTTTGTTGCACCATTTTTCGCGGACCCCATTTCCACATGGGCAACTTTCAAAGAGAACACCATCTGCCACTATCGTCATCTCTCCTCCAGATGCTCATGAGCCACATTTGCGGTTATCTCGCGTGCTCTGGTGGAATTGGCCCACTTGGAGACCAACATTCCAGCTAGAGGATACAGCCCTGCATGGGGCTGGAAGTGGGCGGAGGCAGCTGCCCACCTCAACGCACTCGAAAGGCAACACAAACATCGGGTTTGTGTCCAATACAGGGCCACACGCATCACTAAAGGCAACAAGTGCACCGCATACTTCTTTAAAAAATTTTTGCACCACGACAGAGTATGGCCTGCACACAGGTGCAAAGATCGGATAATTCCATTGTGGACACACCAGCTGAAGTGGCAATTGAAATGCATAAAAATTTTATCCAAGTTATACTGAGCCAAACCAATTCAGCTGGCTGAAATGGCAGAATTTCTTGACCGAGCTCATATCCACACCATTTTATGATACCCAGAAATAATGAATTTAATTACTCTAAACAAATTATGTATAACCATTCGCGGTGCGCCAAACCGAAAATGCCCAGGCCCAGATGGCATTCCTTTGATTTCTACAAAAAATATAGCAAATATATATCCCCATTGCTGCTAGCCTCACTTAACAAAAGCCTGTTTGGAACGTGCCTCCTACCAGAAGGAAATGAGGCCTTTACTATCACACTCTCCAAGAAAGGGGATAAGCTTGACTTAGCCAACTGGCACCCCATTTCTCTAACAAACACAGACACCAAAATTTTAACAAAAATCATGGCTAACCGTTTAGGGACTGTAGAATCTGCCATCATCTCCCCAGAACAATTCGGTTTCATCCTCAGAAGGTCGATTTGGGATAACGTGCATTCTGTGGCTAATATATGTCAGTCCGCAGCCTCTGGGGCACTTGTATTCTTGGACCAACAAAAGGCCTATGATAGAGTAAACTGGGAATACTTTAGGGCCTGCCTCCATCAATTCCGCCTACCCCCCCGCTTCATAAACTGGGTGATGCTGCTCACGGAATCTGTGACAATGGCAGTGCGTGGCCCAGGCTTCCTAATGGAAGTAGTCCGCCCTGAAAGGGGCCTGCGACAAGGGGACCCCCTCAGCCCACTCTTATACAACTTCAGCCTTGACCCACTACTGCGAAAATATGAATGCCCAACTCACTGGGGTCCATGTGCCAGGCCAAACCCCAGTCAAGATGATGGCATTTGCAGATGATTGCGTGGTGGGGGTGTCTAATAACAAAGATGCACGCGCGCTTGAAGCCCTCATCCAGGAATATTCCCGGGTAAGCAACGCGGCACTGAACGCCTCCAAAACCGAAATCATCCTCCTTGGTCATTTTCAGAACTGCTGGGCCCCAGCAATTAGTCTCAACCCAGCCCATCTGCTCGCCCACGTCCACGCCTTACTAACTCAACACACACCGCTCCACTGGTGCTCCCCTTCGTGCCACGTCCTACCATAGGACCGGTGCGCCATCTGGGCGTGTGGATGGAGGCAGGCGGATATGCGTCAGCAGTAATGGAGTGTCATATACTGGAAAACGTGACGAAGTGAATCGCCTCTCTCAGAACCCACCCTACTACCCTCACTGGCAGGGTTGTTCTTGCCAACTCTATGCTTCTATCCAAAGTCTGGTTTGGAGCCAACGCCATCCCCTTCTCCCCAAGCTTCTTCAAATCCCTGTATGCTTTGCTGCAAGGATGGCTTTGGTCAGGCCGCCCTCCACCAGTACGGCTAGAGGTCATGTTTGGCCCTCATCATCAAGGTGGCATGGGCCTGCTTGACTTCAAAGCCCATGCTGCCAAGATCCTGGACACCTGGATTGCAGCCGTCACTGCTCCTACACTCCCATCCCAACACTGGTCTCGTGCGGCCCACTCCAACTTCTCCCGAGCCTTGGGCCTCAACAATCCATCAAACCCCCACTCCCTGATGAAATACCTTGCATCACACATATCGGCCACAGGTCCTCACGGGACTAAAACCCACTACAAACGAATCCTACTCTCCATGCGAAGCGCGGGGTGGAGAATTTGTATTAGTGGATATACAACCCGAAGAGGCTGCCCCTCTCCTCAGTTCACACAAGAGGTACAGGGGATATCCATTTAAGATGGCGTGATCCCCACACGGCCCCAAGTCCTATCTAGGGTGGACTACCTGGACATGATGGACATCCCTTATTCCACTGAGACCCAAAAGACTATCTGGAAATACGCACACCATCCTCTGTTGCAGCTTCAAGTCCGCTCCCATGTGTGGCGCTGCCTGAGGCGGGTGTATCATACAGCTGAGCGCTCTAACGCTTTACGCTCATCCTGTGTCGTGTGTGGCCAGTATGGAACGCTATTCCACCACCTGAAAAAGTGCCCCACCTCTAGAGTGACATGGCGCGAAGTTCAACGTCTTCTGGGCCAGGATAAAACGCATCCCTTTAGTCTGTCAAGAGATATGTTTGCTCTATCAATGGCCTCCTCCCTTCCACCCTCCCTCCGTGCTTTGGTGGTTGCAATCGCCATGTGGACCATCCACACGATTGTCTTAGATGCCATCGCTGGCTCCATCCCCACCCTCCCAGAAGCTGTCCACAGATTCTGGTCTCATTTGGTGGACCACTTTCAAGCGTGGATGTTTGGATACCTCCCACCGCATCACCGACAGCTGGTCTCCTCCTGGTTCCCAGTCTGGTTCATCAAATCAGACCCCTTCCTCCACACGTGCTCAATAGTGGCTACGCCCCTTCACACGTTCCCTCCCCCTCCCCATAAGTGGCGTTCCCGCTGGCAACAAGAGATAGCATCGCTTCTCTGGGGTGCCTCCCCTGGTACTAAGTTTATCTCTCCTGAGTCACATTTGGAAGTGTCCGTCCCATGGTCGGCCTTCCCCACAATAAATTAAAAATTAAAAATTAAAAATAGATGTAAATGGGAAAAGGTTTATTTTGAAGTTGACCAACAAGGAATGTCAGTTGGGAAAATGTATTTAAGCTTGGATGGGGGAATATGGGATGTGCTGCAGGTGGCCCAAGCACTGACCCACCAATAGGGCAACGCTGCCATCCAAATTGGTGGAATAAGCTGGAACTGACTTCACTTGAGTGATCAATTGAAGTTGGACTTGACCTGAATGGGTTGGTTCATAAATGGAACAGGTTTTGAAACCCCGTTCCTCAACAAACCGAATTGAACCATCCCATTCATTTGGTAAACCATCCATTTTAATGCCTGGACTGACGTAAGGGGCTGGGCACTTAGAACCCCACTAGTACCAACCTTGGCATATTTTGCCGTACCCAGCGTAGATCTAGGGTGTGTCTCAGGTCAGGGAGGGCCTGGAGCTTCACCTTCTGGTCCTCCTGGCACCCAGCCTTATCTTTTTGGTCCCTACTATGATGTCATGTGCACATGACATTACCCTCTCATCCTGAGAGGGCTCAACCCCCCTCCAGGGGCTTGCGCAAGGGAAAGTTCTTGTGGACTGGGGCCAACTTCATGGCGGCAATGGTCAGTTTAGGTTGGGATCCAGCAGCTTGGGGGACACGCTCGTGAAAGGCTGCAATCAGAACTTGGGCTTGCACACAGTTACGCACTGGAACCCAACTGTTCTCTGCAGCATTAAATCCCTTTCCAGGATACCAGGTACTCTTGTCTTCTTTTAACGCGGTAGGAGGCAACTATTTCTTCCACCTCCCACTCTGGCGCCCCATCCACGAGATAGGCCTCAGGAGTCTCTTGTGGGGGGCCCTCAAACAGCGCCAGTTTGCTCTCATGAAACAAAGAGAAGATCTGAAATGAGGGGGGAGATCTAGCTGATATGAGGCATGGCCCACCTTTCTAACAACGCGGTAGTGGCCAATCCTCTTTGGGCCCAGCTTCTTACATGGCTGCTTGTTTGGAATGTTATAAGCATCAAGCATCACGAGATCCCCTTCCTTGTATGCAGGACCCACTCGGCGCTTACCATCAGCATTCTCCTTATACACCTGCATAGTCGCCTCCAAGCTTGTGGAAACCTCCTGGTGGATCTTCTTGATTGTCTTGGCAAAGTCCACCACCGCTTCAACCTCAGACCCACAGCTGGGCTCCATGTTAAAGGCGGGTTAAAGCCATGGCTGGCGATAAACGGGGAACAACCAATCAAGGAATGCAAAGTATTTTTGTAGCTAAACTGGGCCATGGGAAGGTGAGAAACCCAATCTGAATGATCTCCAGAGTTGTAACACCGCAGAAACTGTTCCAAGCACTGGTTCACTCGTTCAGTCTGCCCATCTGATTGAGGTGATAGGCAGTTGAAAGCAAGGGCGAATCTGAAGAGTCTTACATAGCTCTTCCCAAAAAAGGAGGTAAACTGGGGTCCCCTGTCACTAATAATTTCTTGAGGAACCCCATGAAGCGCAAATACATGGGCGACGAAGAGTCTGGCCATTTCAGCAGCAGTTATAGTTGTTTTGCAAGGAATAAAGTAGGCGAACTTTGTAAAGCAGTCCACCACCACCATATAGCATCATAAACATCTGAGGCTGGTAACTCCACAATGAAATCAACTGAGATGGAAGTCCAGGGCCCATCAGCCTTTTATACTGGTACCAACAACCTTGGTAAAGGTTGATGATTGGGTTTCATCTGGTTGCATATCAAGCATCTTTACAATACCACCTCACCTGAGCAGGCAAGCTCTTTCAATTGTATGTGCGACGTATCAACTCCAAGGTTTTTGCTTTACCCAGATGACCAATGGTGATTCCATCATGATGGTCCCGGATGAATTCCAGGCGTAATGGTCCAGCAGGTACCCAAAGGCGTCCCTGGAACCACGCCATCTCATCCTTTACATGATAGCCCCTGGATGGATCCTCATGATTTGAAGCGCTCTTTGCAAGTACCTTGGTATAATCGCCCACAGCAGCTGAGAGAGGATGACCTTTCTGAACATACAATATTCCTCCGCGTTATCCAGAGGTGCAAGCGCTGGCCCATTAGCCAGGGGAGAGGCAGTAGCGACAGAATTTTACTTGGAGGAGTCATAACCTTTGTGTTGTGCACTTCTACCTCCTTGTGGTCAGGGGCTAAAGCAGGGTTGCGGCTCAGAGCATCCGCCAAACCATTATCCTTGCCCTTGATGAATTCATAAGTGAATGAAAATTGGGAAAGGGTCTCATGCCAATAGTTCTGCCGTGGGGTTAGGACAGAGGAGCGCGGTAGTACAGCTAAGCACGGTGGTCTGTACATACACGGAATGGTTGGGTAGAGCAATGCAAGTGTTGACGCCAATATGCCAGCGCCTCCACCACTTCTAGTAACTCCTTGTTGTAAACGGCGTAATTCAACTCTGGCAAAGACATTTTCCTAGAAAAATATCCTACTGGATGCTCTATCTTATCTTCGCTTACTTGTAACAAGGCGGCCACTATGGCGAAGTTGGAGGTATCAGTAGACACAATGAACTCCTTTGAAGGGTCGACATAGCGAAGAACAGACGTGACAAGAGGGTGCACTTAACTGCTTGGAAAGCATCCTCCAAAATGGGGACCACTGAAGCACCTTGGCACTGCTAGCCTTGTATAAGGGTGCCGCCACATCAGACAGTTTGGGAGTGAACTTCTTGAGGAACGTACATGTCCCCAAAAAGCTTCTTAATTCCTTGACTGAGGTGGGGGTAGGCCACTCACAAATCGCTTCTCCTTGTCTGGAGTTATCATGTGTCCCTGGTCAAACACGACGTTCTCCAGAAACGTGACCTGGGACTTGAAGAACTCACATTTTGTTATTTTCAACGTAAGGTTTGATGCATTTAACCGCTCCACCACTTGCTTAATGTGGACTGCATGGGACTCCTGATCCGGAGAGAACACCAGGATATCATCCATGTAGGCAACCGCGAATACACCTAACAGGTCCCCCAACACTGCATTAATGCGGCATTGAAAGATAGCAGGGGCATTCTTAAGCCCAAAGGGCATGACGCGAAACTGGAAGATCCCTTTTCTGGTATGGAATGCGGTCGACCACTCTCTGTCCCTTTTTAATCCAGATCTGATTAAACGCATTGATGCCTTCTCCACATAATGTGCAATCTGTGAATCCAAAGTGATGGGATGGAGTTCTGGTACAGTAACGTTATTGAGGTTCCCATAGTCTATGCAGGGGCGTAAAGTACCATCAGACTTTTCCACAAAGAGTAGGGGGAGCATACAGGAGAGGTACGATGAAAAATCGCACCTTTGCCAACTGTTCCATCACCCACACATCCAATGCCTCTTCCTCCTGGACAGTCAATGGGTAAATGGGGGAAGATATACGCACCAGATCCAGCATGAGCTTGGAGTCACAATTGAACTCAGAGTGCATTGGCTGATGCTGCATCAAATGAGGATTCCAAACCCTCCAAACAGGAAGATAAGGAAAGTCCCACGGAGGGCTTCAGCAAAGGAGCCAGATAAGGAGTGGGAACATTGGGCCAATGGGGTAATGTGCCCTGGGCGTTATCATCTGACAAAGGAACAATCAAGATTTGACCATTAGACAAAGACAAGGAGAGAGTGTTTTCTTTCAAATTAGTCCTGACGTCAAACTTTCTCCACCACTCAACCCCAAAATAATGGGGTACGAGAGATGTTTGATAACTTGTAAATGGTCGGACAGAAGATAGGCGCCCACCTGGTAGTCCACTAACCCCAGGACGTTCAGTGTAGGGATACCTTGAGAAGCCCCTTCACTAACCATACCACCTGAGGAGTAAAAAAACTTAAGGTAGTCAGCAAGGTAATGGTCAATAAAATTTTTAGAGGCACCAGTATCCACTAAAATGGTTGTGGCGAACTTCCCAAAAGAGGATGTAAGGGTAGCAGTCAAGAGGAAGTATCCAGAGTGGGATTATTCAACGCAGAAAATGTACCCACCTCACCTAAAAGTTCTTCTGGCTTGAGCAAACCATAAGAGTAGGTTTAGGAATCATAGAAGGGGGAGGGATAGTTAGCAACTCTTACCACTGAGGCCACATACCCCTCTATGCCTTCTGCTGGTGCATAAACATTTTCATATTGTAGGCGCAGCTTTTTTCAACTTCCTGAGTGCTGTGAATCATGCAAGAGGTCAAACAGGATTTTCTGGTGTGATTTCAAGCACAGGAATAGGTTCCAAATCTGAGCCATGAGAGGGTCAAGTTGGTTCAGAGGTATATATCAAATTTTCATTATAAAACGCATTTTTATATGTGAACGACCCTAAACCTTTTCCCCAAAATATAGTGCCTGACGTTATCCAAGGCCAAGACCCCCAGGCCCATCTACGCCAATTCCGCCAGCATTGTCTGAACATGCTGTTGAAGTAAAACTCGTTTTATTAAATGAAAATTGATTATTTTGGCAAAAAGTCAAGAAATCATGACTATTGGACCTCAAATCATCTGAATCCACCAAATATGAACACGAAGGGTGAGTACTTTCCAGTTTGAGGCAACCATAATAATGCTGAGTTGCTCCAACCTTTGGGAAAAAGAGGAAACAGCGGTGCAGCTAATGACAGCTGGAGCCCACAGCTGACGGTCACTGTTTCCACTTCAGAAAATTTTCAACGGAAAAAGTTTGTGCACATAAGAAAAAAGGGTTGTTATAATGATGGCTGGCAACTAATCGGTAGTTTCAGTCATCAAGGATATCAAATCACATGCCACCAATGCCCCCACACCCTTACTATCTGCCTTAACACGCACCCTACTCTGTGATGAGATGGATGCGGCCAAAGATGAGCCCCCCAATCCCCCTCCCCATCCACCATGGAGAGATAGCAGTAAAAGCTGCCCACCTGGGTGAATATTTGTTAAGGTATGATACAATTGATCCGTCTATTTTGAGCGTTTCGTTTGAATCGTTATTTTTTATTAAAATTTTAGTTTTAGTTTGGTAATGTCCATCCCCTGGTCAGCTTACCTCGGTTAAATAAAAAGAAAAAAGGGTTGGTCAACTAATGTAATGAGAGTGTCTATAACTCTCCTGTTCCCAGCGTGGCAGTACACGGTGCACATGACCAACGCCAGGGAGCTAGCCGTTAGTGTTAAAGTAATTAGAGCCAAGCAGAGGGTGCTGGAGCAATAACTAAATAGGCATAGAAGTGCGAGTTTTACATTAAAAAATCCACCAAAAGTGACACGATGCTCATAGCAAAAGGGGCTAAGTGGCCCCAGGTTGGAGGGAACCTGGGCAAACAAACGGTGCATGAAGTGATAGCTGCAAGGTATTTGTTATGGAAAAGTTAATTAGCGCGAACCTCCTTGAAGAGGTTTGTGCACAGGAGCGTTTGGAATATCATAAAATTTAAAATAAATTTAAATGGGAAAAGGTTTATTTATGAAGTCGACCAACAAGGAATGTTGGTCAAAGAAAACGTATTTTAGCTTGGACAGGGGAATATGGGATGTGCTGCAGGTGGCCCAAGCACTGACCCACCAATAGGGCAACGCTGCCATCTGAATTGGTGGAATAAGCCAAAACTGATTTCACTTGAGTGATTGAAGTTGGACTTGACCCAAATGGGTTGTTTCATAAATGGAACAGGTTTTGAAACCCCGTTCCTCAACAAACTAAATTGAACCATCCCATTCATTGGTAAACTGTCCATTTTAATGCCTGGACCAACGTAAGGGGCTGGGCATTTAGAACCCCACTATTACCAACCTTGGCATATTTTGCCCGTACCCAGCGTTGGTCTAGGGTGTGCCTCAGGTCAGGGAGGGCCTGGAGCTTCACCTTCTGGTCCTCCTGGCACCCAGCCCTATCTTTGGGGTTGGTCCCCACTATGATGTCATGTGCACATGACATGGAGCAAAGGTACTGGATGACTTTGATGCCAGAATTGCATTACAAGCAGCCCTTCAGCCCTATTGCAATTTTCACTGAATGATGTCTTCCATGTTTACGACAGAAAGCACTACCTCTCAGATGGTAGATAATTTGAAAATCTTGGGAGCTACATTTGATGCCCCAAACAGAAGTTTCAAATCCAACCCATATGCAATTCAAATCCCACAAAGGGGAACAAAGGTGCTAATAAGATGAACAACTGAACCGTGCTGGGGAGTAAGCCTGAAGAGTTCAGATGGATTGATAAGAAAGAGAAGGTCTGTTACCAATATGGAGGGAAGGGACATTTTTCTGTACATTGCAAGAAGCCAAAGAATCAAATCAATGCGGTCCAAGCGAAAGAGTCTGCTTCCACAAAGGAGTCAGGAAAAGGGCCTGCGGCTTAGATGGAGAACAGTCTATAGCTGCAAAGAAGCCTGTTCATCTCAAATATCATGCACAAGGAAATTGACATCCTTGTTCTGTTCGTGGATGAGGACATACAGGATCAAATGTATCAATTGGTCAATTTGGACATGAATGTGGGACAAGATCTGGGGCGAAGAGAATCAACCCCAAGATAAATAAGGAAGTTTCCCAGCTTTACTCCTGACAACTAGTGGACAAGACTCAAGCTGTGGAGAATCCCAAAGAATTGTCTAAAGTTTGATAAGATGAGGCAAACCTGGTTTTCCCCTCAACACAATAAGAAATCGTTTCCTGATTTATTAACGCAAATTATTTACACCCTTAATCTAGCCAATAAAGCCACTATACACTGAGTAAACACTGTCTTACAATACTCTTTGTGTACATATATAAATATACAAGTGAATAAAGTATGAGTGAGGGCGATTGTTGACAGAAGAGCGCCCATTAGCATTGTCTCGACCAATTTGGTGAAGAGGAAGAAGATATTTCCTGACTTGGAACATAAGAAGGAGTATGCGACAGCTGGGCCAAATACCACCATCTCAGTGGAGCGTATAGCACTTTGCCTCTTCAATTTGATCCTTGGTGGTATCTGCGGCAGCAATAGCTTTGACCAACCAAAACTATGACATTCTGATTGGGATAAAATTTCCATGGAAGTACAGAGTTAAACGTAACTTCAAGGATAATACATTGACTATAATGGGTCAGACTTACCATTGGTCTATCAGAAGGATGAGAAAGCTCCACTGAATAGGAGAAACAACTTCATCAACTTGATATACAATGATGGCATTGTCCCAATTCAATACCAATTAGTTGGCCAGAAGTGACGAGAAATGCTGAAAGAAATCTTAGAAAACTGGGGAATTCCACTGAGGATCAAGAATGAGAAAACCATACCGCCGGGATTACAGATGATAGTTGACATGGGGTTGACATTGGAGATACCAGAGCTGTTGTATGGGGAGGTCGGAAGCCCCTGGAAGAAGTCCAGAGTGGAGCCATGGGTGGCTCTTGTAATAATGATGCCAAGCCATGGAGAAATTCGAGTTCTTCTGGAGAACATAAGTGAAACCCCAATGAAGATCGGGAAGAACCAGATTTTTGCATTAGTTCATCTAATCCTGATGGCCAAATTGAGGAAATCTTACAATTTTGGGACCCTCGATGAGATAGGATTACCAGCTGGGGTAACCAAGAGTATCAACCTATTGGTTGATAGAGAGCAACTCGCTGATCTGAAGGAAGGCCAGCAAGAGGAGGTGCTCAAATTGTTCAAAAAGTATTGGGAAGTATTCATCCAGGACAATCATGATTTGGGATGCGCAAGAGATGTAATCCACAAGGTTGATACTGGGGAAAGTTTGCCAATCAGTATGAGACTGATTTTATGGTCGAAGGAAGCTGAAGCAGTAGTGGAAGAAGAAATCAGCAGACTACTGAAGCATGGACTTCTAGTTCCATCGTCAAGAACCTGGGAGAGTTCAATATTTATTGTGAAGAAAAATGATGGCTCTAATTGGGTGGTGATCAATTAATGGAAGCTGAATAAGGTTACAAAAAAGAATATGTATCCCCTGCTAAGAATCGATGATGCTCTAGATTGATTAGGAGAAGTGAAGTATTTCTCCACAATGGATCTGATATTAGGATATTGTCAAATTGATTTGCCAAGAAGAAGACCAAGAAAAATGCGCAATTATTACCGCACAGGGGCTATACTAAATGATGTGGATGCCCCAGGGTCTATGTAATGCGCCTGCAACGTTCCAGAAGGCCATGTACGCTATACTAAGTGACTTGAAGCTGTTGTGCGTCCTGATCTTCTTGGAAAATATAATTGTGTTCAGTAGGACGTTTACTGACCATTTACACCACTTAGAAGAAGTATTAAAGAGACTGTCAATGACTAACCTGAAGATTAAGCTGAGGAAGTGTCTCTTCAAGAAAGAGTTGAAATATCTGGGATTTGTGATCAACTCTAGTAAATTGCAGATGCAAGCCCAGAAAATCGAAGCCATAGAACAGATGGATGTGCTGAAGAGTGTCTGGGATATCAAGTGTTCATTGAATGGTCAGATACTACAGAAGATTTATTCAGGATCTTTCCAGAATCTCAGAACCCTTATTCCATCTATTGAAGGATCTAAAGAAAGGAATTGTATGGAATGAAGAAGCGTAGGAATCCTTTTTTGAGTTACACCAATATCTAATAGGTTCTCTTTTTTATTTCTTTAGTACTAGATGGTCCCAACCCAAGGGGGATTCATCGATGTATCTAATAGGTTCTCCAATTTCGAAATATCTGGATTTCAATTGAAAATTATTATACAAACCAATGCTTCTTTGATGGTAATAAGCACCATATTGAGTCAAGTAGATGAACTTGAGGATGAACATCTGGTGGTGTATGTGAGCTGGACACTCTCAACTGCTGAAAGGAACTCCACTGTAACTGAGCAGAAATGCCTTGCAGTCATTTATACAATTAAACAGTTTTGGGTTACATCCAATGAATGCACCTCAAAGTGGTGATGGACCACTCCTCATTGCGTTGGTTCAATAATTTGAGAGAACCAGAAGGACGACTGTCCCAATGGGCACTTAAGCTACAGGCTTACAATTATAAGATTGTCTACTGAGCAGGGGCTTCTCACAAGAATGTGGATGGCTTATTGCAGTTACCAATGGTCCAGATGGTATACCAGCAGGTGGATGATTTATTCCAGAAAGGTCGATGAAGAAATTGAGAGTGAGCCCCAAGAAATCCAAGGTGCACTTCAAAAAGTGATGGAAAACACTGAGACTATTGATGAACAAGTGTTTAAGACGATTAACAGGAAGTGGTTACTATTCCCAAAGCCATTAATAAAAAGCTATCATTAAAGCTGCTCATAAGGTTTTCAGGCATGGAGCCCTGAGAAAAACAACCGATCATATTCGCCAGTACTACTGAGAGTCAATCAACTACAATGTTGCCAACTATATAGCTTGTTGAGTGGAGTTCTAGTTGCATAAGCCATATAAGAATACAACTGGACACTGACTGGTCCACCCTGGATTTGCCTGGCATACGGTGTCCTTTGACATGATGGGACCGCTGACAATGAGCACAGAGGGGAGTCAAGTACATAATAGTTGCTATTGAACATCTGAAAAGGTGGGTTGAGATGTAGGCCCTGGCATAAGTAGACGCTACCAGCACCGCGAAGTTCATCCTGAATCAAGTAGTATACCAACATGGATGCCCGCAGGTCCTACTTAGTGACAATGGGACAAACTTCACGTCTCATGTGATCCTATGGTTAAAATGAGATAGTGGGATCTGAGAAGTTGTGTCTGTACCCTACCATCTGGAGACAAACAGAATGATAGAACGAGTTAATGGAATGCTGGCTGCAATGCTGAGGAGGCTTGTTGCAGGAAGAAGTTCACCATGGGGAAGTACCTGAGTTCAGTGATGTTTGCTTACAATATCAGTCATCATACAGTGATGGGAAAAATGCCATTTGAGTTTCTATATGGGAGTAAGGCTGCGTTGCCGCCAATTTTATATTTGGTGGTGGAACCAACATTAGGGATGAGTGTCAAACAGTACTTGAACCTATTGACAAATATCCTGATCAAAATGCAATTGCAAGCATTTGATAACTACGTTGAAGAAAAGGATATGAGCAAAATCGATAAACAATAAGAACCAACTGGCCTTATCAGAATATATAATATGTGAAAGAGTTGCCTATTGCAATAAGCATGGTTTTGGGAGAAAAAACAAGTTGTATGCGTTGTGGTCAGGTCTGTTTGAGATTATTGCCATGATGGCAACTGACGCCTACTCCATAAAGAACCTCTTGGATGAAAGAGTAGTAAATTGAGTCCACGCTAAGTATTTAAAGTGATGGATCAATGAAAAAAAACATAAAAAAGGAGTTCCCTAAGGACCGATGAACCATTAAGTTGGTTATGTCCTGATGATTAGGTCAAGTCCAAAAAAAGGACCTCTGAAACAATCTAGATGGTTAAAATCTGAAAAAAGGAACTCTGACCTTAGAAAACTGGTAGGTCTAAGGATACCAAGGATCCAGTTTTGAGTAAAAATAAAAAATGGACCGCTGTACTGAAAAAAGGTCAAGTCTCATGAAAAAAAGAAGAAAAAAATTAAAGATTGATAAAGATATTGGAAATAAACATTATAAAACATGCATAGAAAGAAAACCGATGTATTTTATAATTTTTATTTTTTATTTATTATCCTCAATTTTTAAGATGGTTCCACCTATGTTGCCTCTTGTGGGAGGGAGGATGGATCGCATTAGGAATTAATAACCCATCAAAATCTATGTGAGATCAGATGATAGTGAGGGCTAAACCCACATGAAACCAAGTTCATTGAGTGGATGCAGATCCCTGTGAGAAAGTGACTAGAGGAAGGAAAATTGAGATGTTGGAAGAAGCCAATCACAAAACCCTAGAGTGGAGAGGGAAGCAACAGTACAGAAAGAGGCAGTCGGAAAATAACCCTGAGTAATCATGATATGGTACTGGAGCCAGAAGATTAGTCTTGAGCACTTGCCAATGGGCTTCATCAAGAACACTGGACATATGGGCCAGAGTAAACAAGGGATTCAAGATGGGGGTTTCCGAATCATGCCCCTATTAAAGCCATCAGTGGAAAAACCAATGGGAAGTGCCAGAAACGAGATAGTCATGCAAGGAGCAAATGACCTCCTGCAAGTGAAGACTACGAGCTTCTTGGAAGCTGAAGCAGAAGGAGAGATGGAATCTGGGAGAGGCTGGAAGCTTTGTGGTCCAAGTTTAAAGAACTTGGCCTGCAAAGCAAGAAGCATAAGTGGCGATATCCCAATTTAAAATGTTCTCAAGATTGGAGGGATTAAGCGCTAAGGATAAAGACTCAGTGACATGGGCCCTCAATTCTGTGTAGGGGAGTTTAAAATGAATGCTGTTGCCAATGGTGAGCTTGGTGGCCAAGATAGCTGGTTTGTAGTATTGTCCGAGTTGTAAGAGGAACTTAGGAAGCAAGTCTGACCCAGCAAGAAAGGTGCAATCCTGAGCGAAGGGCATTACTTTAGAAGCATCCATGATGATGTTCAGCGCATCTGCGAAAGGAGCTGATTCCAGGAGAGTTTCAAAATCTAACTCTGGAATTGATGACAGAGGGAGAATTTGCCACAAGTCGTTTGAAATGATCACTAGCCTGGTTTCTGAAGGGTTGGTTACCGTTTCTGGTAATTCAACTGAAGGACTAGCCACTGGTGCCAGACTAGGCGTTAGAGTCCTGAAAAGACCATAGAAGATGTTCCGTCATGCAGCTTAACTCATCTGCTAGGAAGAGCTGAAGATCTTAATTAGAAAACAGTTGATTAGCTGTTGGTACTATGACTCAGAATTTGACATATGAGCTGGATGAAAGGGGGATGTTGGGTTTATATGATAGTTAACAATATGCACTTTACAATCCATTAAGCTCCAATTTATGAGAAATTAATCTCAAAATTAATGGGATAACCTCTCCAGAGAAGAATTAAGAATGATAAGAGCCAAGAGGTTATGTGAAGAAAATGACAAGGGTGAACATAAGTAAACCATTCTTAAATAGGCCACAAGATGAACATTGATGGCAAGAGTCTTCTGTCAAGGACGAGGAGAAAACAAGAAATCGAGGATGCTGGACCAATAATCCTGAATATGACAGCGGGTCATATGCCATGATGGGGGAAAAACTGGATCCTGGGATTAATATTGTCATGAGTAAATCAATCAGCCCAGCATGACAGTAGATCATGGGGACTGCGCTCTGAGTAGGCGGTAGCAAGAAGAAAGAGGAAGAGAGCTGCATTTAAAGGTTATACTGAGCAGCGTTGAGTATTGGTGATTGTAACACTTGAGAAAACGAATTATTCAACTGAGTGTCCAAAGTGGTGTTCTCTTGCCCTGGTCCTTTTCTCACTTGAAATCTAGGCAAGAGGGGGGATGTGTTGGGATTTTTGCCCATATTTCCAGCCAGCAAGATTATTAGGAATTGCTAGGGGATAATTCCCTAATGTGAAGTGAATTGGAAATCAGTTGACCCTGATTTTGGGGTAACTATGTTTGGGGGATTTTAAGATATTTGCCTGGTTAGATATGTCAGGGATTGATCCGGATGAATACTTAAGTTCTCATTGGGCGGAGTTGCTGACTAAATAGGGGCATATAATAGTGATTAACTATCCGTTGTACTAATTAGGATTGGTCAGGTTTCATTACCAACTTATTGGGAATGAATAGCAAGTTGCGAGGTGAGTGATGCCACCTGTGACTAGCGAATTAATCAGTTGGTGAGTGACCTGCCATAATGGGTAATAAGTCCCATTACCTAAGAAGGTCGCTAGCCTATTATGGTTGCTTCGCTTGGATTGAGAGGAAAACGTTAGGGACACGTTTTCCAACTCTTTTTGTTTGAGGTCTTTAGGATGTCCAATGATGGAATCCTAGCCAGGATGGGGAAGACCATCGCTGCTGAGATGAGGATGGGTGATTCAATGGCAACGGCTGCCATTTCATTAAAGAGGTGTCAACCGAGGGTTAGACAGCTGAATTCCCCAAAATATAATTCCCTAGGATTTACTATAATAAGAAAGTAGCTTTACAGACTTTATAGTTTACAGTTACATTATCAATTTGGTGTATAGTTAGACTATCAGCTTCTATTGTGTTGTTCTATCTCAAGAATATTATTGCAGAAGGCAATAATTGGAAGACTCTCAGAGAGAAAAGTAAAGATCTGAGTGAGGATCTAGAGACAAAGGAACCACAATCAGGGATAGCTACCAACTTTGTGTTAGCCCATGAGAGACTGTCACTGGGGTATCTTAGCAAAGATCCGGTGGACTAGAGTATTGGGAATGAATCCCTACTATTACAACTTCAAGAATATTTAATCAGAAATACTAGCTGAGAGTTGGGCCAAAAATATAGTTCAATCTCAACTACAGATATTCTCCATACTATTATCAATTATTAATACATTCTATACAACGTGATGAAGTGCATGAGGAAATTGAACCTGTGCAGTAAAAAAGTTACTGGGTTGCTGGCCAATAATAAACCTAGAGTAAATTTTTACTACAATCCTAGCCAGGATGAGGAAGACCATCGCTGCTGAGATGAGGATGGGTGATTCAATGGCAATGGCGGCCGTTTCATCGAAAAGGTGTCAACTGAGGGTTAGATGGCCGAATCCCCACTATAATTTCCCTAGAATTCACTTATAATAAAATCAGTTTATACTGTTTATATAAGTTATACAGTATACAGTAGATATACCAGTGTAGTAAAAATCAATCAGCATTTATTTGTTCTATTCTTTCTCAGAGATATTATTGCTGTGTGCAAGTATTGGGAGACTCTTTAAGGAAAAGAGTAAGGATCTGAGCAGAGATCCAGAGAAGAAGTGGAAACAAATCAGGGATTGCTGCCGACTGTGTGTCAAACCAGAGATGCTATCAATAGGAATCTAAGAGAAGATCAGGTTTTACAGTATGAGGGTATAAATCCCTATTTTGAGACATCACAAGTATTTTGAGCAGAAATACTGGCCCTGCGTTGGGCTGAAAATTAGGACTTCCATTCAACTATGGATAATAGTTGTCATACTATTATCAACCAATTATATCAACTATCATACAACGCGGACAAATGCAAAAAACTGAACCTGTGCAAGTAATAAGTCAATAGGGTTTATCGGCAGATAATAATCAAAACCTAAAAATTTTTACATATGGAGAGGTCATTGGACCCTATCAGCAATTGCGGCTTGAGCCCCACATGGCCCCAGGCATTATACTTCCAAGCATGGGGAGATCAAAGTTTAGTAGCAAATTTTCAGAATAGACCTATGCAAATTTGCTGATACCAAATAGTGGCATATTTACATTTCCTCCCAGTTGAAATGTCCTCCAAGTTCATGAGTTTGGTTCACTGGATGAATTTGGTCTGCCCAAAGAAACACATCCCAGCATAATGGCAGTTGTACCGCATGAAAATTTAATGAGGTTAATGGCAGACCAGAGAGATCAAGCGGAAGTCTATTTTAAAAAAAATACAAGGAGATCTTTGCTGTTGATGATCATTATTTAGGGTGTGCGCATTGAGTGATCCATCGAGTGGACACTGGGGATCATCCCCCTAACAGATCTCAGATGATCCGCTAAGCTAGAAAAGCAGAAGAAGTTGTTACAGCAGAAATTGATAAACTTTTAGAGCAAGGAATGCTTGAACTGTTGAAGAGCTCATGGGCTTCACCTGTCCTAATTATCAAAAAGAAGGACAGTACAAATGGGTAGTAATATACTACCACAAGCTCAACAGTTTTACAAAAAAGGACTCATACCCCTTTCCACAAATCGATTATGCTTTGGACCTATTGGGAGAAGCCTGTTACTTATCTGCAATAATTTTTAATATCTGTAATTGGCAGGTTGATTTACCTGCGGCGGAACAAGAGAAATGCGCCATTATCACGTTAAAAGGGCTTTTTCAACCAACACATATGCCACAAGGGCTGTGCAATTCCCCAGCTACATTCCAACGGCTGATGGACACTATCCTTGGCAATTTGAAGCCGCCTGCGTTCTTGTATACCTTGATGACATCAACGTTTTTTCCACGCACGTTTTCTGAGCATCTTACCAATTAGGAAGATGTATTCCTCCAGTTGGCTGGGGCCAACATCAAAATAAACCCCTGGAAATGACACTTTTTCAAGGATCAGCTAGAGTACCTCAGGTTTGTAGTTGATGCAACAGGGCTGTAGCCCCAACCAGGTAAGGTGAAGGCCATTTAGATAGACTAACTCCAAGTAGTAGACAAGATATACAAGTATTAGGGATGGTTGGCCAATATCGCCTCTTCATACTAAAATTTAGTTGTATTGGACGGCGACTGTTTGAGTTTAAAAATGATGTTACATTTGAATGGATGGTACGCCGTCAACGCTCCTTTGATACGCTTCAAAAGGCGTCGATTTATGCTCAGCACTACGCTAACCAAATTTTGAAAAAGAATTTATTGTACAGATGGATGATTCCCTTTCTGCTGTGGGGGCAGTTCTGTCCCAAAAAGATGACAATGGGGAGGAGCACCCAGTGCCGTACTGTAATTGAAGCCTGTATAGCCATGAACGTAATTATACTGTGACTTAATGGGAGTGCTTAGCAGTGATCTATGCTTACAAGCAATTCAGAGTATATTTGCATGGTGTAAAGTTCAAAGTTGTAACGGATCATGCCTCGTTATGCTGGTTACAGAACCTTAAGGAGCTGGAGGAGCGTCTAGCTCGATGGGCCCTTAAACTGCAGGCTTACAATTTTGAGATTCTTCACTGACTGGGAGTTAAACACAAAAACGCATACTGCTTGTCAAGATTACCAACTATTGCAGTAACGGCAGATATGAGACTTCATGTATGATAAGATGCTTAGCGGTAAGTATGATGATGAGCTGCCACAAGTTGTAAAGGCGTTGAATGAAATACGAGCTGGTACTTTTCAGCGGAATGGTGAGTTGTATAAGTGGATTGGTGATTCAACAGTTAACTTTCCAAGACCCTCAGTATGGCCTAATATCATAATGAGCGCACATAGGGCCATCAAACATGGTTGTGTGAATAAGACAATGGGTTTTTTGCAGCCTCAGTATTACTGGGAAAGCATGAATTTCAATGTACTTAATACTATCTACTCCAGCCACCTGTGTCAATTGGAAAAGCCATTCTGCCAAAAGACTTCATACCAGTTGGTGAAGCCGCACTTTACTTGGAATACAGTTTCCCTGGATGTTGTTGGCCCTCTGCCAATGGGAGCTAACTGGTCCAAGTACATTTTGGTATCAATTGACCACTTAACCCGGTGGGTTGAAGCAAGGGCAATACTTTACTTAGGGGAGATCACAGTGGCCAATTTCATAATGGAATGTACTATCCAACGGAATGGCTTTTCTCAGTTCCTCTTTATTAATAATGGAACTAACTTCACTTCCCACATCCTCCTAAAGCTAAATGAGCTGATGGATATCCTTAGGAGTTTTGACAACCCCATACCACCCTGAGTCCATTGGAATGGTGAGCGTGTCAATGGGACTTTAGTGAACATACTTCATAAATTAGTAGTGGATTGACCCTCTGATTGGAGTTCCCTTTTGTCCACCACCGTCTTCAGCTATAATTTTAGTTATCATTCCACCACAGGGAAGAGTCGCTTTCAATTACTATATTGCTGACACCCTGTTCTTCTGGCACTGCTATACGCCTGTGTAGAAGATTAGGTAGGAATGGACACCCATCATTATTTGATGACCCTAGCTAACACTTTAATCAAATTGCAAACATAGCATACTCGTTCATTTTAGCCATGAAGATTAAGACTCAAGCTGCTAATCAGCATGGCATAGCAGGTTAACCCAGTTCAAAGATGGAGACATGGTTATTTTCCATGATCAACATGAATTTGGGTGGAAACACAAGTTGGCCAGATTCTGGACCGGCCCATTAGAAGTTATTGAGAAGAAAGGTATGGATGCATATACTATTAAGGACCCCACTAGCAGTCAGATCATCAACCAAGTGCATGCGGTTCCTCAAGGCATATAAACAATAGGAGCCTTTATCATCCAGTCGAAGGGGGGGTAATGTCATGATTCTGATATAATTAGACGATAAGCCCTAAGTCTTTATGGCGGAATGAATAGGATACACTGAGCATGATATGAGTGATGATAATTCAAGCACCTTGAGATGAGGTGATTTTGGGTTGTTGGGAAATCGCTTCAAATTAGGTTATTGTGAAATTAATGAATGAATAGTTGCCAGAATCAATGAGATATGGCGAACTAAATCACTAAACCATGGAAGCAGTACCATCTGAAGTCGCTACAATATAGGCAAGATGAGATTATTGATAGAAGAAGGTTGTTATTAGTTTAGAGTAAGCACAACAGCGATGATTTGTTGTATTGGTTATATTTTGGATAAAAGAGGATTGTGTGAGCAAGTGCTCCATATTAATTTTAATATTATTCTGTTGCTTCAAGGATGATGATCATCATAACATTGGTCCTAATTGCTCAATGGGTTGAACCCTTTCAGGATTTCACCAAATTATCATATCTCTGAAAAATCCACTTCATCAATTCCCCCAACATCATTGGAAGGAGCGAGCAATATATTGCAATCTATCAAGGTTAACGATCAATCTGATCCCAATCAATTGATTGAAAATTTGATCATGCAGGGATTAATTCGCTCTGATAGATTATGAGCTGTTATGAAGCCTATAAATATTTCCTCTTTTTGATAATAAAAGATAGGTCATATTATAACCTGTATTTTCATTTAAATTTATCTTTTTTTGGAGAAACTGCCCAGTGTAACTTTGAGATTAAACCTGCCCCATTGGAAGTGTAATTCAAAACTTCTATACTGGTGCTCACTACTGGGCACTTTGAGTTATGCACCAGTGACGATGTCTATCACTACTATGGATTCTCATTTTTCACCTGACGAAGTCAAGATTAAGAGAAAGGCAGCATTTTACGATGGGTCCGTTCAACTGGAGCCCAAATCCCAACATAACCTTCCACGTTGGAATTTCAGGCCAACTTGGAATTTTATGGTCCTAATATAAGTTTTACCTCAGACTTTCAAATACCGCCTGAGGCTTTACAAAATTTTATTAATCAATTTCTTGAAGGGGCCCTAATCCCTGGAATCTGTTATACATGATCTTGATCTAATGCTGTACCTTCTATATTTTGGGAAGTGCTGCAAACCTCTTAAATGCCAGGAATTGGCCCTGAGCAATATTTGCACCAACTTGTATATCCTACCTTTTACCACTTATTACCTGTAGTTGGAATGCACCACCAAGTGATGCTCAAATTACTAGAAGGACTCCAGTCCTTGAATAATTATATTTCCAAATTTTTTTAAGTTGGCCTCTGAGTTTAACCGAGATAATCGTGATGCTATCATTAGTAATTGGGCTTTACTCAACAAAGTAAATCAGTAGCTTATTCAGCTCGATTACTGGATGTCCAATTTTGTTGATGTACTGTTCCCCAAGCAATTTCAGGAGATTCAGAGAGAATGGAGAGAGGGTTTTTCCCAACTCTCTGAGTGTAATCAATTAATGGAGGAGTCAATTAGAACCCATCTTTTCCAATTGGAACAAATGTACTCAGGAATTCAATTCTGGGTTAATGAAGTAGAGAAAGCCTCTGGAAATATGGGTCCTCCTGGGGTTGAAGGACCTCTTGGGCCACCTGGGGGTGTAGGACCACGTGGACCTCCCAGAGCTGATGGGCCCCGTGGACCCCCAGGGAGTGTAGGGCCTCAGGGACCCCCAGGCGTGGATGGACCTTGGGGACCTCCAGGTGCCGATGGGCACTCAGGATCTTACCAGCAAATTGACTCTCTCTTGAACATGATGAACCACTTGCGTGAACAATTCTCTAAATTGGCCAAAGAGTGTAACCTAACCCCCAATGGGGTACCAATCAATCCCCTCTTGTTGCTTCAGTCATTATCTGATGAATTTATCAATCTGGGAAAATGGGCCAAGGACACCAATAATTATAACATGCTTGAAAATCAAAAGGGGACCTGCTCTAAGCGAAAACTGAGATGCTGGATCTCAAGTACAACGCACAGCAGGAACAGATTTTCTTTCTATCTCACTGATTAGATGAGAAAGTAGGGCATGCTGATCTGAATCGTTGGATTAGTGAAGTTTGTACTGAAGCTGTTGATCCTTACCCTCAATTTTTTTCTCAAGTTTCAGATTCCACCTCCTATGTGTCCACTCAATCAAAACAACCTGGAGTGCATGTTTTGACGACCAATGCTCCCATGAGTTTCAAGCCAGTATTCAAGGAAAAATACTCCCTGGAGGAAGGCAGCATTGTTTCCTTTCCCTATATTTATGAAAAGGCATTAAGTGAGGTCACGGATCACAAAAGATGAATAACTTGCCTAATTGCCTTACTCAATTGGCTCAGGATATTATAGTTCCCCAAATAATGACTTGCTCTACTTGGTCTCAGGTCAAAGAAGCGTTGATCAAAGAATTTGGGAGCAAGCAAACCTTATCCTCGCAAAAGCAGGCTTTTATGGGTATACATCCCACCAAAATGAATCTATCAAAGACTTTGCTCATTGGTTCTATTGGGAAGCTCAAACTCTAATAGCCTGTGGTCGGTTAAACTTGGATGATGCAATCACTGCAGTTCCTGTCAGCTTTTACTTCCAGGACTCAAATGCAGGTTTATCTAATCAGTGTAAAAAAGAATTTCCAAAGTAATTTAGACATTAAGGAGGCCATATTGGAATTTCCTCCCCAATTCTCCCAAAACCTCAAGTTTATGAGTCTCCTAGACCTAGTCGCCCTAAAGTCTAAGCCATGCCTGAGAACACTAAGGCGATCCAGTGTAA
The DNA here is from genome assembly GCA_022478985.1 of Massospora cicadina. NCBI lineage: Eukaryota > Fungi > Entomophthoromycota > Entomophthoromycetes > Entomophthorales > Entomophthoraceae > Massospora > Massospora cicadina. The sequence goes on along the minus strand of JAKSZP010017232.1, from coordinate 106,853 downwards.
CTACTGTCATAGCTATTTTTATACTGAGGATCATTGTTTCAAGAAGGAAGCAGATGAGAAGAAGAAAAGAGATAAGCCCAGTAAGAATCTCCACCTTGATAATGATATGAGTGCGCAGCAAGAGCATCAAAGTTTTATTGAGTGTAATAAAGACAAAAATTCTTCTTATTCCTTGCCCTCCTTGTTGGCATTATCCTCTCAGTTTGGAAGCACAATACCTGTATTGACTTCCGAGTGAATCAAGTCAATGCCAAAGCTATTATAGATACTGGATCTCTGGTGAATGTTATCTCATCAAAATTGGTCAAACGTTTCAGATTAAACCCTATATTTCTCATTATGAAGAATATGGCACAGCTGGACTTCAGAATACTCAGTCTATTGGAGCTTTTTCGTCCTTTCCCCTGAAAATTGGGAAATTATCCTTTACCATCCCAGCCATTGTACTTGATAATTTGAGTTATGACTTACTTTTGGGACTCAATTTTTATGAGAATTTGATGGAATTATCAATTATCCTGCCTTGTCATTATCTCTTTTGGGGTATAGAGTTCCCTTAATTTTATCTGATCATGCTTCTACCTGACATCAGTTATGTCTGCTAGAAGGAACCAAAAGGTCTTATTCACTTCAATATCATGTTTGGGATTCTCACGTAAAATTAGCCCCTACATTAGCGGATATTGAAGAGGGGATGCCTATTTTCTCCCCTGAGAAATTAGTTATTCCGCCAAAATCACAAGTAACCATTAACACTTCTTTGCAAATTTCTAATTCCCAAGGGACATTTGTTACAAGTCCATGGCACTGTCAATCCTTCTGCTAAAGTGCACTTGCCTTGTCCTGGAGTATTGGATTATGCTTATTTAGGATCATTATCTGTCTTACTTGCAAATATTACCAATGAGCCAAAACTGGTATATTGAGAGCATCCAAATGCTTATGTCAAGTTACTGCCCTTATCTCGTATCTATGATGTTAAACCCTTTGGGAGTCTACAAGACTTTGGATTGGAAAGTGATCAGGAAATCCTTACTGTGGGTCCTGCTATTGGAAAACACCTCTCTAGTGAACAGGAGAAACAAGTGCTATAATTGTTAGATGAATATTCTGATATCTTTGGTAAGCATACTTACGATTTTGGGAAGATGAAAGGAGTAGTGCACACTGTTGAAACTGGTGATAACCTTCCTATTTGTGCGAAGCCCTATCATAAATCTAAAAATAAAAGAAGCCCATGTTACTAAGGAATTGCATCAATTGTTGGAGGCTGGATTATTAAAACCCACCATAGTCCATGAGCATCCCCATTATTATTGGTTAACAAGAAAGATGGTTCTCATTGAGTCATGATGGATTATTGTCAACTGAATGCCATTACTCAACGGGACTGTTATCCCTTACCTAAGATTGATGATTCTCTTAGGTTGTTGGCTGGATCCACCTATTTTTCGGCCATGGACTTAGCCAGTGGATACTGGCAAATCGAGTTATCACCAGAAGATCGTGCCAAGTGTGCCCTGATATCAAGTGAAGGGTTGTTTGAACCAACTTGTATGCCTCAAGGACTAAGCAATGCCCCAGCAACCTTCCAAAGGGCCATGGACAGTATGCTACGGGATCTAAAGCTTACTTGTGTTCTGGTATATCTTGACAATATTAACGTGTTCTCCAAAACTTTTACCGAGCATTTAGACCATCTAAAAGAAGTTTTCAGCCGAATTCAGGGCTCTTCTTTAAAACACAAACCCTCCAAATGCTCATTCTTTCAAAACGAAATGGACTTTTTAGGACATCAGGTTTCAGCTAAAGGGATTTGACCCCTCTTAGACAAAGTTCAAGCCATCTAACGAATGCCTCCTCTCTCTTTTTTATGGGATATTCAAGTATTTCTTGGCATGGTTGGGTATATCCAGCAATTTATTCCCAACTTTTCTGATATGGCTGAACACTTATTACACCTGTTGCAAAAAGGTTTGTCCTTCAAGTGGGGGTCAGCTCAAGAACAGTCATTCAATTTTCTGCGTACCGCCTTGATCAAGGCACCTGTTCTAATTCATCCCCATTTTATAAGCCTTTCTTTTTACATACTGATGCAAGAAATGTCACAATTGGGGCCATCTTATCTCTGTGTGATGGAGAGAAGAATAAAAATCCTGTTGCTTACTATAGCAAAGCTTTGTCAAAGGCTGAACGAAATTATAGTGTTACTGAGCGGGAATGTCTGGCAGTAATTCTAGAAATCAAGCACTTTGGTCTCTTCTTATATGGTAACCATTTCACTGTTATTACTGACCATTCCTCCTTACAATGGTTGCAGAACATAAAGGATCCTGATGGGAGGTTGGCCCATTGGGCTTTAAGGTTGCAAAATTATGATTTCTCCATTGTTCATCGCTCAGGGGATCAGCATCAAAATGCGGATGGGTTATCCCAACTACCTATTCTGACCTTGGAACTAGATAAAGAAGAATGCTTATACAATCTTATTGGATGACCTTAGTTATGGGATCGAGAAACTGAAGAGGATTAAGCCTTTCTAAAATTAATTACCAAAGATACTATGATTTAAGATGGAGCTTTGTATAAGAAAGTCAAATCCAAGTGGTTGCCCTTCTTACATCCCAACTCTAGATTTCATGCTGTAATGGAAGGTCATGAAAAGGTTGGTCATAGCACCTTAAAGAAGACTCAAGAATGGTTGAAGACTCGATACTATTGAAACATCATGACTGAGTTCATTTGGGAGACCCTTGACTCATCTCTTATCTGCAAAAACCATGGAACTACCAACCTCACATATCAACATCAAGTTATTCCCCCAATTAAGGCTTTTGAGGTGGTCAGCATTGATGTTGTAGGTCCTTTTCCTCGGGGATTGCATGGCCATCAGTATATTATTATGGCTGTCAACCATTTAACTAAACTGGTTGCGGCCATTTCCATTGCTACCCCTTCAGCTAAGACTACAGCGTTATTCCTATATAAGCATATCATTTTTCAACATGGGTGTCCCAAGGTCCTTATGTCAGATAATGGGACTAACTGCACCTCGCAACTTATACAGGAGTTATCCAAATTATTTAACACTAATCAGCGATTTGTTGTCCCATATAATCCATCTACAAATGGGGCCATTGAACGAATTAATGGGACCCTGGTCTCGATCTTAAGAAAGATGGCATCCACTGGCCCAACTTGGTAGAATTTTTAGTTGCCTAGTACCTTGTTTGCTTGTTAGTTAAGCTACCACCGTATTATCAAGATGTCCCCAAATAAGTGTATATATGGGCGGGATCCTTCAGTCCATTCTAGTGTTCAGATAATCCTTGAGGAAAGCATCCCAGGAAAATCTGATTTAATTATGAGGAATTTTGCTGATGAGATTATCTGTCTTCAGGCTCAAGCAATGAATTTGATTAAAACCACATGAAAAGAGACTCAAAGGAGCAATCAACACAAACCTGTCTTATCTGAATACAAGATTGGGGATTACATTATGTACTATCATTATCAGCCTGGTGAATGGACTGAAAAGTTGGGAACTAATTGGTCTGGTCCCTATAAAGTTATATTTTAAAAAGGATTAGAGTATTCAATTGTTCATATTGATACTGGTAAAGTGGTAAATTGTATTCATCCTAGGTTTTTAAGAACTCATCCTCCACTGAGATTGAATCTTGAGGGGGAAGTTTTGGGATTTCACTGAATTCTCATATCTCTGAAAAATCCACTTCATCAATTCCCCCAACATCATTTGAAGGAGTGAGCAATATATCGCAATCTATTAAGGTTAACAATCAATCTGTTTACAATCAATTGATTGAAGATTCAATCGCGCAGAGATTAATTTGCTCTGATAGATTACAAGCAGTTATGAAGCCTATAAATATTTCCTCTTTTTGATAATAAAATTTAGGTCATATTATAACCCGTATTTTCATTTTAATTTATCATTTTTGGAGAATCTGCCCAGTGTAACTTTGGTATTATACCTGTTCTTATTGGAAGTGTAATTCAAAACTTCTAGAAACCCTGAGCAAAAAGCATATCAGAATATCTCTTGAATACCACCAATTTTAAAACAATCACTATCCTCATTATACGAACTGCTGAGGTGGAGGTGGTCCTGGTTGGACTATTCTTAGTTCATAGGTTGAAGGGGAAACTTGTCCCTGAAGCAAATAGCAAAAAAACTGAGATCTTATTTCAAATTAATTTGCTGGATGTTTCTTCTATAATGATTTGAACGTGCCCCTTTTAGTTGGATCATAATAATGCAATTGGTAGAACAACAGTACAAGATTATCACAGGTATATTTAAACACAATTAAGTATAGCTGTATGAAGCACTATACCTCAAAATAGATGTAAATATTAGATGAAAATAAACCTTTTTTTATTAAATGTATATTCTTCAATGCTGCTTCATTTTTGTTGCATAATTTTGCATTAAAGCGCCAATGTGAATAAAAATCTGAGTCTCTCTAAAGATGGTAAAGTTGATTGATAGCATACACAAGAATGTGCGTTGCCACACTATCCTTTTAAATAATTGATCCTTTCAAGATATATCGAGAACTATATATCTGTGCATTGGCCTTCTCTGCAGCACCAAAATCTCCTTGTGTTTCCCATTTTTGGTCCGCTAATGGACTGTTAACGTCACCAGGGGGCAAAGCAAAGGTAAATTTTATATTTAGGGTGTGCTAGATATTATGCAGGGGGATTCTTTGTAGAACTGGCTGAATAATTCTGGTAATTTTTTTATTGATGTGTATATACTGGTTTAGGGTATGGGATATTTGGGTGTTAAAAAGATAAAAGTTAATCTGCTAAAAATTAATGGTCATATAATATACCTAAATTTCTGTCAAAAACTATTAGTGGAATATTTAGCAGAGAATTGATAGTAATCAATATGCTGAGGTACACAATGATTTTGAGCATGGCAGTCTGAGGCAGCAGGGAGGTCTATAGAACGTTTATGATATTACTGAATACAATACCATATAGTTGGTAAAACTTAAATCTTGACAATTACCAAAATATTAATTAATATAAAAATGGTCAAACTCCTGAAGCAAGGTGCAATTTGTGGTGACATCATACAAATCCTGATGTGATCATCATATTTTTAAATTTGGAGAGATAGTAATAACCAGAAGAGATATTGAAACACTAGACTCAGAAGTGGTATTGAGCAAGGTGTCACTAAACATCCTGGTTCAATGATGTCCTCAACAAGATGGAGCTTGCAGATACAAGCTTCGAATTAAATGGATGCTGCCACCATGGCGGTAATCAAGAAGAGACTCATTAGGGGTTTATAAAGCCTCTATATTATCACTGTACCCCAAACTATTTACTTTCAATCTAAATATTTTATATCTTATTGTTATGCCTTAAGTATTTAAACACTTTAATTTTACCCTAAAAATTAGACTTATACCACAAAATCTCAAGGCTATCCTTTCTTTTACACTTAAATTGGGGTAAGTGAAGAGATTCACAGTAACCAGTCTGAGATCTAGAGAACAGGCCACTAGTATATAAATATACTAGGGTTACTGATAACTCCAAGGGAGATATTGGTCAAGGTTTCCGTTAAGTCTTGTGTTAGGCCAATGTATAGAAGATATGTCTAAGAGTGTCAGTAAGAATACCTCCAACAGGGCGATGAATTGTTCCAGCTAGCCATTGATTCTACATTAAGTAGCTTTAAATAAGATATATCAAGTGATGATTATCATGCGCCTTCAAAAGGCTGGCTGGTGTCTAATCTTTATGAAACAGAACCCCTCTACAGCAAGTTGCCACCCAAGGTAAGCGATCAAGGTCCATTAAACTGACTTTGGTGCTCACTGCAGGTTTGACACCATTAGACCAAATTAAGAAAATTAGATTTCCCAAGAACAAATTGACATTGAAGATATGGAGGCCTCTAATGGTGAAGATTTATCTGAGATCCTGGAGAAGAGCAGGAAACTATATTTTAAGGACTCTGAACATTGTAATTAGAAGCATCATATTTATGAAACTAACTTAATGTTTTAAGGAGAATGCTAGAAGAGCCCGCATTGGCATGTTACCAATAATTTGGACCTTCATCTGTAAAAAAGATTGAAACCTTCATTAAAGAGATTGAGGACAGACTATTATTGCTTTAAAAATGAGAATGAAAGAAACATCTACACCATAACAAAATTTAAAGTATTTAGACAGTTACGATTCCATTAACTACACCTTTGACAAGTGTATAGGTGAGTTAGAAAGCTCAACTGCAGGTTGTACCACAACCAGACCTTACTTCATTTTGAACAGCTACCCATTTAAAGACATCAATATTGCCACTTAATTGACTGCTACACCAATGCGCATGGTGTGCGCTGAACCTAATGAAGAGGACCAAACTTTAAGCCCTACTTCAAGACCATGTTTGCACTCTGTGAAGGACCATTGCAGGTTACCTACATAAGTATTAAAATATTAGGGAAGGTATGAGTTATTGCTAGAAGGCTGAGTATGTACAAGGCTGCATGAGTCATGAGGCTCAAGAGATTTTCAATGCAAGCCTACGCTTGACTTAACTTTGACTGAAGTAAGGAAGATTCTCCTTTCAGAGTTTGGAAGAATTCAAAACGTCCAAATTAATCTATACTTCCCGCTCATGAATGTAGAAAAGAGCAAGTCAGTTGCTAACTATGCTGTATGTACTACCTCAAGCCTCAACAACTAAGAACAACAGGATCCTTGAATCTAATGACTGAATAAAGGTTGTGAGCTTCTAGAATTACCACACTATCCAGCTTTAATAAATTATAATGTATTCCCTGTTTATATCCTCTAAGGGTTTGTTTTATAATAAAAAGACTTAATTGATGTTTAATTTTTTAACAATTGGTAAAAATGGTTAGTTTTCTTCTCTATAAAATAATAATTATTTTTCTGGATTTGTTTCCATTGATAATTAGTTCTATAGGGGATGATCCCCAACAATGTTTCAATCATTTCAATTATTGTCTTAAATGTTAATTAAAAAAAATCTTGCGCAGATTAATTGGGGCTTAAAGTTAGTCAACAAGGGTTTATTAGCAGTTGCTGAAGTGTTGACAATGCTTGTAAAGGCAGTAATTTGTGAGTTACCTAAAGCAACTTGACCTGCCATTAATGAGAAAATGGTTATAATTCTAAATAAGGTTGCTAGCTTATTGAGGTTAATCCACTGAAGTTGTTTAAAAGTGTTGGGAATTTCTATTTCTAAATATAACACAGGGATCATGACTATTCAGTGGTGGAATCCAATTAACAAATGAGCTAATCATTGTTTCATATGGCTCATTATAGCTAAACTTATTGGCGATTGATGACATTCCCATTGGGGCGCCAACAGAAGTAGGGCGAAAAATATCTTATTTATATCCTTTGTTCATTTTTAATAAAAGTAGAAATATCAGAAGACAAAAATTTTAGACAGTGATTTGATTATATAATTATTCTTATAAGAATAGTTTGATAGATAATTTCTCATATATAGTTGTCTGGTGCTCCCAAGATCTTTTGTTTAAAGAGTGGAAGAGAAAGGGGGTGGTTAGCCTGGCAGGGTTGTTTCTGCTTCCAATCTAGTGCAGGTAGTAACAACGCAGGTTGAAACCAGTAATACATAGAAAATTTTGGCGTGGTATTTTGTCACAAGGTTAACCCTCCATAAATACTTTTTTAGATATGATTAGGAAAATTTCTCTTGTTGTTCAATTATTTTACAATGCTTGGGATTAGAGATGAAGGTATAATTTCCCTCATGTCATAAGTACCTTCAATTTGTCTGTGTAAAAAAGTAAGCAACTGTCTAGCTGTGAGAATTTAGAAATTTGTTGTGAAGAACTCAATTATGTTTCTTCTTCATACAATTATCAACATGCCCATGCCTTTTAAAAAAAATAGCTTGATAGATTTCAAACCTGTGCAGCAACATAAAAAAGTTTACAATAATGCAATTGAGCTCTTTAAAGAGAAAACTACTTTGAAGATGAACAGGTAATTAGCCATCAGGCCAAGTGGTTGCTGAAAGCCATCGTTGAGACTTTTCCTTAGTAGCTATGAAGCATCAAATTTGTGATTTCACTTTACTTATCTGTTTAGACGATCCCAGCCAATATTTTAATATTAATATTCCATTTGTTGATAATTTATTGGGCTTACAGCCCAAAAAATATTAGCCTTATTTTTTTACAGTATTGTATAATTAATAGCACCAATTTTATAACAAAACGAATTTGCTGTGCAATACCTTCTTAGCGTTCCACTGAAAAATTGGATTAAAATAGTACAAGAATCTATTTATCTTTTTCCTAGCAACAAACAAAGGTGTGGCCTTGTTCAGGGCTCACCTTGACCAGTTGAAAACTAAATTGCCCTTTATATGACTTCATCTTATGGCTTATAAAATCAAAATAGAATTCATTATCCTTTTATAGTTCTATATATTAACCTAGTTTATTCCCTATATTTTAATGGTCTTTGTTTCTCCAAGCACTATATATAGTGGTACTGTTTTCTTAATTGAAATTATTCTGACTCTATAAATTAACTAGTTAAAGTCATTATCTGTGCACCTCCTAGGCATGCCTCAGGATAGCTTTCACCCTTTATCTACACCAGCTGCAATGTACTAAACCTAAAGCAATTGGTTTTATATTGGTGGGATTCTCCAATTTTATAAACACTTGCGAGCTACCAAGCGGAAATACAGACAACTGATGATCACCTGTTGGGTATAGAATGAGTCAAGGAGTGCTTAATAAAACGCACCAGATATAAGCCCCTCTACATACTCTACGCAGGATGATATGAGACTATCTATCAACTTTCATTTTTTTCTCACCAGAAACTACAAAAACAGAGTAAAAAGACTAATGATCTTCTTGATCTTATATTTAAAAATATGGAATACACTGAGAACAGAAGAATTTGCTAAAGGAACATAAACACCCAATACACTTTGACAACAGCAATCTATTCTTGCAAATAAATATGCCGAGGAAGCCTTAATGAGGTATATAATGAAGAGCTCTTCCACAAATGATATCTAATTAGATTAAATACACTTTGAGGATGTTGTAGATGGAATGGTAAAAGCTATCACCTATTTTAAATGAACCTGAACATTTCCAACAATACCATTCTCCTAAAGGAGACTGCGCCAAGAAAATTACTTTTATAATAGATGCTGAAAAACCACAGGAGAATAAAGCCTTGCTCCAACTTATGTACTTGGTCAAGAATCCCTCTACTTAGGAATAAAACTTGAAAAGGAATTAAATAATACAACAAATACTTTATTGGATGACAAACATATCAGTTTAAACAACTATGTGTTTTGCCTATGGACTTCAGCTAATCTTTAAGTTTACTCATACAAGCTGAGCTGGATACCTCACTTAAAAAAATTCGAAATTACTTATTGCCACCCAAAATCACAACAATTTTCTCAGGCCAGCTGAGTCAAAGACCCTCGCAACAAATTCTCATTCCTTCGCCAGTTTAATTAAATCCCCATATTTATAAAAATGTAAAATTAATTATTACTAATAATTTTAAGTATTCCTATCAAGGATAAGATTTCATTACTTCATGAACCATCCATTATGAATCATGATGGTTTTGAGAAGTTGACACTAGACCAACAAAAAAGTCCCAATTGTGATGGCATTTTTAGATGACAAGGATCCAAAATGCCCTATCAATGCAATTTTTAATTTCCAAACTGAAACACTAATATAATTCAATTTTATCTTACTAATCCATATAAAATAGAAAGGTTGATCAATAAACCCTAAACAATGAGACTATACCACATGAAAATAGGTTTGATCTAGGATCTGAACCTATAAGTTTATCTAAATCTAAAATCCAAATATACAACCAATTTTTGCATCAGAATTAAGTTAAAAGTTAAATCACCTGAATCAAAATTTATAACAATAATTTAACTGACCACCAAGTTGATTTAAAACAAAACCAATAAGGATCTACCATGCATAAATAGGCTGAAAATTGAAGACTTAAAATTTCAAACCACTATAAATTTTGAGGAATTTAAGCTGAATTGGCAGTAAGTTATCAAAGCTTACCTAGTGAAGAACTACCACCTGAATTCAGCTTGGACCTTGATAATTTAGACAGACAGGCCAATTTGACTTTCTTAATTGCCTAACCACAGATAGTGACCTCATGCTAAATTTTGAACTAAGCCGCCCAATCTGAACTTAGATTGGCTTACTTTGATCCCTTTAGGTAAAAAAAGCCTGTTATTACATCTTGGCTTAAGCTGCTATGGTATTGGGTATGACTTTATGAACTCAAAGAATTTGAGGTGTGCCTCTTGAGTTTTATTGCCATTGGGAAGCTGCTCAGTACAGGTGATGGAGAAATCATCTGCTTGGGTGGTCCACCAATGGTCAGCAAGACATCCATTGTCAAGTCATTCACTCATGACCTTGTCTGCAATTTCTATCACTTCTTTTCAAACAGTTTATCTAAAGTTGCCAAAATCAGGGGCCGTTGCCACACCTACATTGTTGCTATTCTCAGCAAAATCATCCAGTATTTCAAAAAAATTGAGAATTTGCTTAACTTGATTGATGATATCAACAAGGTTTGGTGGGGCGGCCAGAGTCACCCCACTTCCTCCCATCTAGAGCTGCTTGAACCTGAGAAAAATGCCAGCTTCTTTGGCCACTACCTCAAAGCACCAGTTAATTTGTCACGTGTGTTGTTTTTATGCACCTCAAATGTTATCAAAACCATCTTGCTACCACTTCTCAACCTTATGGAGGTCATCCAGCTCTTGGGTTATATTGCAGATGAGAAGGCGGCCATTGCCACAAACTACTTTGTCCCTCAAGCCAAACCCAATGCAGCCTTGATAAAGCCAATGTTGCTCTTGCCCCCTCTGCCATTGACAATTCACCTGAGCCTACTGCCACATGAGCAGGGTGTGCAACCTTGATAAACACATGAGAGATCTATTGCAAGGTCCCTTTTATGCTTGTATGCTCTAATGAAGCCAAGGATGACAGGTATAACAAAGGCAAACTTTCCAAAACTCAGCCTGATATAAGTAGCGAGAAAATTGATATAGCCACTGAAATACTCGTGGCTTACATTGACCCAGCGTTCTCCACCTCAAACCACCTTTATGACATCACTCCTCCTGGTGTGGTGATAGGATTGGCCCAGACCTCTATGGGCGGCTTTTCTTTTCATGTTAAAGCATACTTGCATCTCCTATCACTGATGACTCCAAACTTTATTTCGCCTGCACTGGCCACCTGAGCAAGTCATGGAAGAATCTAACAGCATTTCTTACACCTTATAGCATATTACCTTGTGCGTCACTTCACTGGCAAACACTTCTTCAACTAAGTTGAGATGGTCCACTAAATAATTGAAGAGAACAAGCAGCAACCTCCAAGTTGAGGCTTGGAGGGGGCTCTGTCAGGAATTTGCCCTAGTAGGTGTTCAGTATCAACTTTAAGACTTCAGTTTATTTACTTTTTTAGGCAATCTAAGCCTATAAATATTATTGATATTTTATCATTTGATACTTTATTGGGCTTACAGCCCAGAATATTTATACCTTAATTTTTACAGTATCAAACGGTTGATAACGCTGAATCCTCAACTAAACAAACTTAACATGAATCAGCATCTCTGATCCACCAATTAATGGGATATAATCAGTATGACGATCTATTTCTCTATATCAAGCAACATAGAAAGGCGAGACCTTGTTCAAGGCTCACATTTCCTCAGTTGCCCAATTAACCTGCTTTTTACGTGCCCTCATCTATTTTTTTCTAGTACTAGATGGTCCCAACCCACGTGCCCTCATCTATTGGTTTCTTAAATAAAAAAGTTCACTAACATAGTATAATTCAGATTTTAACCTAGTTTATTCCCCACATTTTAATGGTCTTTGTTTTCTCCTAACACTATAAACAGTGGTACTATTTTCTTGGTTAAAGTAACTTTGACTTCATGAATAATATTTTAATTAAAATTACTATATGTGCACCACCTAGACATGTCTCAGGATAGCTTTAGCCCCTTTATCTACTCCGTCTGTGACTTACTAAGCCTACCACAATTAATTATATATTGCTGTAAATTATCAACCTCATAAGAACCAGTGAGCTGCCAAGCCAAAATCCTGACAGCCATCAAGGAGGCTTGTAAACTTTCTAGGTTTACTGCATAGGCTTAAAGTGTTTGATTTATTATTGAGTAAAGAAAAGAGGGGACAGTGATAATTTTATAAAGACAACAATCAGTTCAGTTCTTCACAAATATGATATTAAACTTGTTTAGGTGTTATCCGCTAGAAAGGTTCTAATGCTTTTCCTTCTTTAACTTAAAGGCACTCATGACAGGGAAACAATACCTTCACATCTCCACGAGTGTACTTGAGAACAACTTGTACAAGTGAAAATATCTCTTCCACTCTAATCAAAAGAGTGCCATAAAATAGATATAACTATGTAGATGTCTATCCAATGATTTTTGACTTTGCTTATTTAGATGAGAGTTTTATATAGGTAAGACAGCTCCCAACTCTTGTGTTGGCACCCCAATAGGAACAGCATCTGTTGATGATGAACTTTAACTTAACTAATCATCTTAAATAGTGAAAACACTTCATCCACCTGGTCAGTATTCATCTCTAATTAGATCACAAATTTCCATTAGTGGGAGTAAGAGATAAAATGTCTTAACGCCTTTATCCAATTCAAAAACTAACCTTTCTGAGCTATCAACCTGATTAGGTATTGGAACCATTTACTCATAATAGCAGTGATGAAATTTCGAGATGACTGGAAAATAAGCGTAATTCCAGCAGATCGTAGATTAGACTTAAGTTGAGCCACAAGATTGAGCAATTGATTAAGTTGATATGAAGTGAGTTTGATCGAAGAAATAATGTATAAAAATTTGAGGGAATTTCGCAAAGTCTCATTCTTTGTATGAACTTATAGATTGGAGCATACAAAGATTTTATAAGTGGTTTATGCTGAATCTGCCAAGGAATAATTAGGATTAATAGTTGAGCATGAGAGTGAGAAGGAGGAGGTTTTTATGAGGAAAGAAGAAGGAGTAGGAAAGTAACAGATGTAGCCTGTCAGGAAGTTGATATGACTGGATGATACATTATCCATACTGGCGGATTGGAGGAGAAATTGAGACGATTCTCAAAAATTGACAGAAAAGGTATACAAATAATAATTGATCAAAATGTCGACCATTTAGAAAATTCAGGTGAATTACGCCGAGATTTGATATAAATGAGAGCTCCTAGAAAAGGGAAGATGAATAGAAGACTACCAAGCCAAGGATGCATCCGGCTAGGGGAACTGAGATATAAAGAGTCAAACGGAGGATTAAGGAAAAGGTCTTTTTATTAGGATTAGGTAGTTTTAGATAAGTCTGCAATTAGTATAAAATAATAAAGGTCAAAATAATGGGCAATTGCTCCAAATATAGTTTATTAAGTTTTATTAAAGTCAGTGATCTTCATATCATCTGATTTGGTTGCTCAGTGGCTAATATCCTGTGCAAACTGACTCAGCAAAATAAACCATATATGCCGAGAAATTAACAGTGGTGCTCACTACAGAGGGCCATTGGTCAACTGTAGTTCCTTGACGCTAGGATAAAATTATTAGCCCTTATTTATTCCAGATATAATTTGATCAGATTCAGCGCACATTATGCTGAAGAGCACGGATGGCATCTAACAACAAACTGGTATTATTTACTGTAACTGAACTGGGGGATGATGAAGTTATGATCAACCTGCAATTAGAAAACTGCCCTGAGCTGATGGCCGACCAACAAGGATTCTCCACAAATGTGACTCTTCAGCAGATGCGGGATATTATGTAGTGGCCGTTGTGTGGGTAATGACTATATATAGATGAGGTGGGGGAGTATGCTTTGAGTTTGTTTTATAACCAACGAGACCAAGAAAATTGCTACGCCCTGTAAATGTCCTATCTGGATGTGACTACAATAGGGCTGGCTCACCACCTTGGTACCCAAGGATTGAGGAGTATCTAGTCGCTTATGTGCAGCCATCTATTCACCAGCTAATGTGTGTGCTGGCTCGCCACAATGTAGAGATTGGAGATGTATTACAGTTCACTTGAGCTCAGCAAAATGATATTCGCCTCCTGCTCAACATCCTTGATCATTTATTTTTGGAGGTACAGGGGGTGCTGTACAGATGGACCATTATGTTAAGGACGTCCGCCATCAATTAGACATTTTGGTACCACAGTTAAATCTAGAGTTACCCCAGGTAACAGTAGAACTGTTGAATCGGCATGGCCTATCAGTGGAATGGATTCAGGACATAATAGTTGGGAAACAATACTGAGTGCTTTGTGACGGATCTATCCAAATGTGCAGAAGAGCCTGAAGGTGTGATTGCTCAGCTTAAGGAAAAATTAACACTGATGGAACAACAAATTGGCAGATCAAGTCAGTTTCTTATCAGCTGAATTAACCCAACTTTGTATTGAATGAAGTAACCAGCGAACAACAGATAACGCGCTTATCCTTTGGTTGACATCCCCTGAATATCTCCAGCTAATCCTTCGGGTTACACAACTGGAATTTGTTAACCAGGATGAGAACCGTCGAGCTTTCCCTCTTTCAATTGGTGAGACAAGAGTATGCAAACATGCAGGGATGGATTGATACCCTTCGATGGGCCAATGAGGAATAGGTATGGGAACAAGCCGCCCTCCAAAACCAAATAAATGACGCTAATCAATAAGTGGGTAATGCTAGCTGGCATCATGCACACATGAAAAACATAATTAAAGATGTCCTCTCATGACTACAAGCAATGGAGCATAAACTGAACGTTGAGCGGGAATTCCATCAGGATTTGCAACATCAGTATGAACCACTGCAACAGGAATTACAGGATGGATGATGTAGATGCTATTTGGCTAAAGTGGAGCAGTTAATCAACAAATATTTTACAGAGCACGCTGGAGCCAGGGGGAGTGGTGCAGTTAGTGGCGATTTGGGGGAAGAATTTTATGGATCAGCTAACAAATATCCCTCAGGCGTTGCAATGGACCCCCCGCATGACACTACTTCTTCCAAGTCCATTTAAATGGATTTGAGTCTGGCCAGCTGTATGATGATTACAAAGGGGTGGTTCTCTTAGTTGCTCCAGAACCAATTCACCTGCTCCTTGCGGCAGGAGCCTGGAGCAAGGCAAAGCAGTTAAACTAAAAAAATTACCTCCTTTCAGTTGTGATGGGAATCTACACAGTTACTTTAATAGATTCGAATTTTCTGTGGAAGGGACTTCTGATTGATAGAAAGTGAAACTGTTGCTGTCCGCTTTAGATGTGGAAAGCGCTGATCAAGTTAACTGCTACCTTCCAAATAGCTCATTATCCTATGAAGAAGTTAAAGCGATTGTTCTCCAGCTGTTTGGGGGTGCAACCAAGATGGCCAACGGAAAGTAAACTTCCTGACTATACATTTTCACCAAAACAAGACCCTGTTAGAATTTGCTGAACATTTATTGGCGGAAACACATGTACTACTCAGAGCTAATATTTTATCTGCTGAGGATGTTGGTATAGTGTTGATGGCAGCTGTCAAACCATATCAGGAACTATATAACGCTATGTCTCACTTTTTGGATGGAGATGCCAGACTTATTCAAATCATGAACACCTTACGATGACTCTCCGCCATAATCAGTGCCCCTAATGTAGCCTGAAAAACCTCTGCTGTCTCCACACCAAACTCTTCAGAACATGTGCCATAGGGACCGAGATATTAACTGCTGGAATATATTCGTCCATAATACAAATCAGCTAACCCTTTTTGGCCTATGTATGCTCTGATGGTTCATCCACAACCCTGGAACCATACTGTCAACTTTTGAGCTGGTCCTTCTGCCACAAGCTATATATGTGAACCATTTATAAATACTTGCTTCCAGTGCGGATGAAGAAGGCATTATGCGGGCGATTGGCCTAGCAAACCACAAGTGTATGCAATGCAAACTGAGAAAATTGAGCAGGGAAAAGCTCGAGTGGATTAGAGATGGGACGCTCTACCTCCGCTAAGTCCAATTCACTTGTCCCTAACAATTCCCAAGCATCTCTTAGGGTAGAATTTATGAAACTCAATTGGATGACTTGTTATACCAACAGCTTCCATCAGATACCCCTGCTTCCATTTCAGAAAGTAAAAATTCTCCCACAAGTCCTGAGTTCCGTCAAGACGTGCAGAAGCTATATGCATGGCAGATCCTGGAACAGAATGGCACAAGTAATGCGGATCCCTTGACAGACGTTGCCCTTTATTAGTGTTAACGTAGCCATTACAGTGGAAAAAATAGCTAGCGATTATCCTCAGGTTGGCAAGGGCATTTCCTCCTTTTTGAGCAACACAAAGCCCTTGGACGTACATTTAATAAACACTGATGGTTCTTCTTACTCAGAATGCACTTACTGCGACATTTTTGTTCAAAACACAAAAATCTGCACTATCATAGACATGGGAGCCCCTGTGAACATAATCTCTACCAGGTTGATAGTTAAGCTTCTGTTGAAACC
The DNA here is from genome assembly GCA_022478985.1 of Massospora cicadina. Classification (NCBI taxonomy): domain Eukaryota; kingdom Fungi; phylum Entomophthoromycota; class Entomophthoromycetes; order Entomophthorales; family Entomophthoraceae; genus Massospora; species Massospora cicadina. The sequence goes on along the minus strand of JAKSZP010017232.1, from coordinate 90,201 downwards.
AGATGTGGACCATCGAGTAGTATATGGAACCTCAGGGATGCATAGCACTATGTCTGAAGGAGCATATAGCGCGTTGCCTTTATGATTAGGGTCACTCCAGGATTCCACTACAGTGGTGGTTTTGCCAAATAGCAACTACAACATATTAATTGGCGTGGCATTTATGAGAAAATTTGGTATTTTGATAAATATGGCGGTAGAGATCGGTGTATCCCCTTTTAGGTTGGGACCACCTAGTGCTAAAAAAAGATATATATGGCAGTAGAAACTCTTAATATTTTAGGACTAGAGTTCACCATTTATTTTACCTCTTGTGGAATCCCAACGGATCCATTCTGCTCTAGTCAAATCAATATAGCGTACAGTGACAGAGTGATTCCTGTTTATTATTGATGAATGAAGCGGCGAACCAGGGCCCTCCCCAATCAGATTTATGAGTACAAAGGGATCCCGCTTTGGGAAGTGAGCGCTTTGAGCCTACCATCTGGATACCAGTGCATAGTAGGTACTAAGCTCAAAATTGATGTCTCTAAATGTCTTTATGGGGAAATTATGGCGCCTCACCAGCACTAACAGTTTGAACCACATGTGGCTCCAGGGCTATTGCTACGCTGGAATGTGGAGGTGAAGGTGCTGCTAGCGAATTTACAGAAGGAGACAATATTGATCCAGCAGCACCAAGTGGTGGATTACCTACACTTAATTCCTATAGGAAGTTCGCTGTATTCATAATTTTGGCTCATGGGATAATCTTGGACTACCAACAAGCTTATCGCTCAGTGTATTATAGTGGTTCTATAGGAAGCACTTACTGGATTATTGGTGTAACAGCAAGATAAAGCTATGGCGTTATTTGAAAAGTATCGAGATATTTTCACACATGACAATCATGATTTTAGGGTGCGCTCAAGGGGTGGTACATTGGATAGATATGGGGGATCAACCTCTTATTTGATTGCAACCTATTAGATGATTAAAAGTGGCAGAAGAGGATGTCTACGATGAGGCGGATAAACTTATCATGCAAGGGATGCTAGAGCCATCAAACAGTCCGTGGGCCTCACCTGTGCTCATTGTAAAGAAAAAGATTACTTGAATCAAGTGGTTATTGACTATTGCAAACTCAACAATTTAACAAAGAAGGATTCCTAACCTCTTCCGCAAATTGATGATGCGTTGGACTACTTGGGCGGGCAATCTTTTTCGCCATGGATCTGACCTTAAAGTACCTGCAGATCGAATTGCCATCAGCAGAACAGGAGAAATGCGCTATCATCACTTCAAGAGAGTTATTCCAGCTGACTCACATGCTACAAGGGTTTTGCAACGCCTCAGCTACGTTCCAGTATGCCATGGATACGATTTTAGGTGATTTAAAGCCGCCCTACATTCTCGTTTAACTTGACAACATCAATGTGTTTTTGTAGATGTTTACAGAGCATCTGGCCCACTTGGAACAAGTGTTCCATCGCCTCGCTGCCACAAATATCAAAATAAGCCTTAGAAGTGCCATTTCTTTAAAGAACAATTAGAATACCTTGGGTTCGTCATGGATTAAAATGGGCTTAAACTGCAGCTGGCTAAGGTGGAAGTGATAAGCAAGATGACTCGCCCAGATAATAAGCGGGACATTCAAGTGTTTCTGGGGATGGTTGGGTACTACCAACGGTTCATTCCTAGTTTCAGTTGCATTGGTGCCCTGCTTTTTGAGTTGTTAAAGAAAAAAGCTTATTTCAATTGGATGGCTTGATGCCAGAACGCTTTCAATGTGTTGTGAACCGCGTTAGCAAGAGCACCCATTTTGCAATATCCCAACTTTGAAAAACAGTTCATAGTACAAATGGACGCATCCCTTTCCGCTATAGGGGCAGTATTATCCCATAAGGACTATGACAGCATGGAGCATCCTGTCGCATTATGTAGTTGAAGCTTAAACTGTCACAAATGATACTACACCGTGACTAAGTGGGAGTGTTTAGTGGTGATCTATGATTACAAACAGTTTTGGGTTTATCTACATGGGGTAAGATTCAAAGTAGTGATGGACCACGCTTCCTTGCGCTGGCTGCAGAATTTTTGTGAACCAGAAGGATGGCTCGCATGTTGGGCACTGAAGCTCCAGGCATATGATTTTGAGATTATACACCATCTGGGAGCAAAATATCAAAATGCGTATTGTCTTTCCCGGCTGCCAATGGTTACTATCATGGCAGATTTAGCTGACATAACATACAAGAAGATGGTGATGAACAAAACCAGGATGAGCTGCCACAGGTGATCAAGGTATTAGACAGGCTCAGGGAGGATACTTTTCTACATGAGGGGGAACTATTTAAGCAGATTGGAGACTCAACGCTGAATATCCCTAAACCTTCCATCTAGACCCACAATTATTATGGATTCTCATCAGGCTGTAGAACATAAAGAATTGTGGAAAACGCTGGAGTTTTTGCGACCCCATTACTACTGGGAGAGCATGCATTATAACATATTGTAAATGGTTGGTGGTTGCCATCAGTGTCAAGTTGAAAAGCCATTACACAAGAAGACCACATACTATCTGGTTAAGCCCCAGCTCACCTGGCACACCGTTTCCATTGATGTAGTGGGACCTCTGCCAACTAGCGCCAATAGATCCAAGTATATAATCATCGCCACGGATCATTTGACTTGATGGATGGAGGCCAGGGCCATTAACGACTTAGACGCGGTCACCACCACCAAGTTTATTATGGAGTGTGTTATACAGTGACATGGCTTCCCGCAGTTTATTCTAAAGGACAACCAATTCAATTTCACTTTGCACATCCTGCCAAAGTTGAACGAGTTGATGGAGATCCGCGGGGTTTTGACCACCCCCTATCATCCAGAATCAAATGTAATGGTGGAGCAGGTCAACGGAACCCTAGTGAACATTCTCCGTAAATTGGTAAAGGATCAACCCTTGAAATGTAGTGCCCTTCTACCTACAGCTGTGTTCATGTATAAAATCAGCTATCATTTGTCCACTGGTAAGAGCCCTTTCAAACTGCTGTATGGTTGACATCCGCTCAGCCCGCCTTCCTTTACTTGTGTGTAGAAAACAAGCGTGTGGACCCTCAGCGATATTTGAAGACTTTTATGGATACATTGATCAAGATGCAAATTGGAATCCTAATCTACCAGTTTGGTCATGAAGATTCTTGATCAGGAAGCCGATCAGAAGAGATGGAGTGGACTTCAGCTGTTTGCTGTAGAGGATTATGTTTTATTCCACGACCAACACGTATTTGGGTGGAAAAACAAGCTCTTCAACATCTGTGCTGAGCCATTTGAGATAATTGAGAAGACCGACATGGTTGTCTACACTATCAAGGAACCTGCGGGGTTAGAATATCAACCAAGCTCACGCGAAGTTTTGTTGAGCATATAAAGAGTAAGAGGCTATCATTCAGTCAAAGGGGGTAATGTCAGGAATTTGATATGACTGGATGATATGCTACCCATACTGGTGGATCAGAGGGGGAATTGAGACAAGTCTTAATATTGATGGAAAAGGTATACAAATAATAATTGATCAAAATGTGGCCATTTGGCGAATCAAGGGGAATTGCGCTGAGATTTGATATAAATGAGAGCTCCTAGAAAAGGGAAAATTAAAGAAGACTACCAAGCCAAGGATGCATCCAGCTTGGGGAACTGAGATATAAAGAGTCACATGGAGGATTAAGGAGGAGGTCTTTTTATTAGGATTAGGTGGTTGCACATAAGTATGCGATTAGTATAATATAATAAAGGTCAAAATAAGGGGCGATTGCTCCATATATAGTTTATCAGGTTTTATTAAAGTCAGCAATCTTCATATCATCCGATTTGATTGCTCTGTGGCTAATACCCTGTGCAAACTGAATCAGCGAAATCGAGCCTATATGCTGAGAAATTAGCATAGCCATTAGTTGATTATTAAATTTAGTGGATTAGCAGAGCAGTAGCTACTTATAAAGTATTTACTATCATTAATTATTGAGGGAAAACAATCCATATATCGCTCGTCTGTTGCTCAGTGGGTTTTACCCTGTGCAAACTCATTTGGCAGAATTAGTCAAATCTGCCAAAAGTTAACTATGGAGCTCACTAAAAGGGTCCCATTGATCAACAATAAAAAAATTTCATATTTATAAAGCTATGGTGCAACTGGCTCACTCTGAGGAGGTGCTACCGCAATTTATTAAATTTTCTCAATGCATGAAACTGAAGCTTGCCTTGGACACTCAACTCCAGGCTCGAAAAATTATGTTTCAAGAAATTAAAAGCATATCTGAGCAGCTCACCCAGGCCTTTAACCAACTGGACAAGGTTGGTGACCAAACCAACCAACTTGCCAGCCTCTTGGGTAACACTACCGCATGTCTGTACTGCGCAGAGTGTAAATTAAATGCAGTTGTTAGAGAAGGGGAGGTCTGCAGCGACAAGCTTCCCCCAGTTCATCATGATGGAAACATACGTGGGTTTTTCAAGAAATTTGGTTTTTCTGTGGAAGGTGCTTTTTATTGGGAGAAAGCTAAACTGTTGTCATCTGCTTTGGATGTTACAAGTGCCGACTAGGTCACCTGTTACCTTGAGGATAATACCGTACTATATTAAGGGTGAAAGAGACTGTGATCCATCTGTTTGGGGGCAAGGCAAAAATGGCTCAGCGCAAGGCAGAGTTTCTGGCTATTCAGTTAAAAAGAATGAGTCTTTAGTGGAGTTTGTGGAGCATTTTATGGTGGAGGCTCATGTGTTGTTGGGAGAAAATATCTTATCCAATGAGGAGGTGGAATAATGATGACAGCAGCTGTCAAGCCATATTGAGAACTGTATAATTCCATGTTGTACTTTCTTGATGAGGATTCAGAGTTACTAAAAATTGTTATTCACTTACACCACCTATCTGCCACTTTTAGTGCTCCCATATGGGAAAAGAAAGCCCATGCAACTGCTACTGAATCACCGCCAGTGTTGGTTCATCAACAACATTGGTATAATCCATCGGGGAGGACTTGACCCCTTAATGCTTTGTAAGCCCTTTCTGCCCTCATTATTGTCAACTATCTCGTCCTCAGATGAGTTACGATTCCTCAATTAATTTAAGAACTAAAAGGCTATGGGTGCAATACAGAGATGGGCGCCTTTAGCAAAGACTTTTTCTCATGTGGCTAACGAGGACATTAAACCACTAACTGTCCAGGCAAACTGTATGACAATGCAGTGCCAGTTGCCCCAAACGAACAGGGAGAAGGTCAATTGGAGTATAGAGGGAATTCTCTACTTTTGCCAATTCAAACATAATTGTCCCTGAGGATTCCCACGAGTAACTTGAGGTCAGTTTTGGAACTCAATCTGACTTATTGTATCTACAGATCCCTTACAATGTATTGGCCTCAAGCTGAGGGAGACCACAATAATGCAGATATAGAGTTCCGCCAAGAGGTGCAAAAGCCATACATCTGGCAGATCCTTGAGCAGAATGGTATATTTGGCGGCGGACCTTCCACACATGTCGCAGCTCTAGAAGGGGTGGAAGTGGCGATTACAGTAGGGAAATTGCCCAGGTGTATCCACATGTCAGCGCTGGTATTCTCACTTTTAGAATAACCAAAAGCCCTTGGATGTTTATATAATAAACAATAACGGTTCTTCTTATTTGGAGTGTACATACTATGACATTGTTGTACAAAATACCAAAGTTAGGGCGATTTGATACTGGAGCTCCTGAGTATTTAAACTCTACCAAGCTTGTAGCTAAGCTTCCGCTGAAGCCTGATGTGGAACACAAAGTAGCGTATGAGACCCCAGGGGCACAGAGCACTGTTTAAGAGGGTGCTTATCATGTTCTGACTTTGAGGTTCAGGTCAGTTGGGGCGTCTGCTCCCGCTGTGGTTTTACCTAATAACAACTACAGCATGCTAATTGGAACCACATTCATGAGGCAATTTGGGGCTTTTATCAGTATGGCGGAAGAAACCATTAGCATTCTAGGCCAACATATCCCCATCTAATTTACCTCCAGCGGAATCCTGAAGGGTCCCTCCACTTCAGCCAAATTAATCTTGCATATAGTGATGGGATGATTCCTGTTTATTATTGGTGGATGAAGTTGAGGACACAATCGCTTCCTAACCAGATTTATGAGTATAATGGTATTTTTCTGCGAGCTGCAAGTGCCTTAAGCATACCTTCTGGGTATCAGGTCATTTATAGGGATGGAACTCAAAATAGATATCCTGGAAAATCTATATGGTGAGATTATGGGACCCTATCAGCAATTGCAGCTTGAATCCCATGTGGCTCCTGGGCTGCTGTTATCAGGGCAGGGGGAAGTGAAGGTGTTGATAGCCAGCCTGAAGAAGGAAACTATGAATATGCAAAAGCATCAAATTGGTGGCTTATCTTCATCTGGTTCCTATTGATGAGGCTCATTAGATACATGACTTTGGGTTGTGAAATGATCTAGGTCTATCATTAAAAGCCTCATTGTGAAAAAACTATGGTTCCGCAGGAGGCTCTAACTGGCCTGTCAGAGGATCAGAAGGACTGGATGTGAATCTTTTTGCAAAATATCAAAGCATCTTTGCCGCTGATGACTATTACTTGGGATATGCAAGCAGGATTTTGCATTATTTTAACACGGGGGACACCCTCCTATTTGGTCATGGCCTATCCATCACTCTAAGGTGGCGGAAGAAGTTGTATCCACTGAGAGAGGCAAACCCGCTGAACAGAAAATGTTAGAGCCGTCAAAGAGTCCATGGGCATCCCTGGTGCTAATCATCAAGAAGAAAGATGGCTCCAATCAAGTAGTAATTGATTACAAGAAGCTTAAAAGCATTAAAAAATAACTTTTTTACCCGCTTCTGCAAATTTACAATGCTTTAGATTAATTAGGTGATGCCAAGATATTTCTCCGCTATAGACATGATATCAGGGTACTGGCAAATTGAGTTGCCAGTGGCGGAACAAGAAAAGTGCTATAATTACCTCAAAAGGGCTGTTCCAGCCTATAAATATGCCACAGGGTTTATGCAATACCCCAGCTACGTTCCAGTGAGCTATGGAAACAATTTTGGGTGACCTGAAGCTGGCTTGCGTTCTATTCTACCTTGATGATATTAATGTATTCTCACGAACTTTTATGGATCATCTTTCTCACTTAGAACAAGTGTACTGCCAACTTGCTGAAGCTAACAACAAAATTAAGCCCTGAAAGTGAAACTTTTTAAGGAGAAGTTGGGAATCTCCATGTTTGTGGTCAACTCAAACAGGGCTCAATCCTCAGCCAGCAAAAGTGGAAGCTATACATAAGATGACTTGACCAGTTAACAAATGGGAAAATCATGTGTTTTTTAGGATGGTTGGTTAATAGCAGTAGTTCATTCCCAACTTCAGCTGTATTGAGGCTCTGCTCTTCGAGTTACTAAAGAAAAACTCTTCCTTTGATTGGACGGAATGATGTCAAATTGCTTTCAATGTCTTACAAACTGTGTTGGCTAGCGCGCCTGTTTACAATGCCCAAAAAATTGCTAAGGAATTTATTGTACAAACGGATGCTTCTCTTTCCGCTGTAAGGGACGTGATATCCTAAAAAGATGATGACAGTGTGGAGAATCACATGGCGTATTGTAGCTGAAGCTTAACAGGTCCTGAACAAAAAACCACTGTGACTGAGTGGGAGTGCTTAGTGGTGATATACGCATATAAACAGTTCCAGGTATTCCTTTATGGGGTGAAATTTAAAGTGTTAACAGATCACGCATCCTTGCATTGGCTTCATAATCTCTGAAAACTGGAAGGATGGCTCACGCAATGGGTCTTGAAGCTCCAAGCATTTAACTTTTAGATTGTGCATTACCCAGTGGCAAAAAACCAGAACGCAGATTGTCTTTCCCAATTATTAATGGTTGCTGTTATGGCAGATTTGGCGGATACAATGTACAAAAAGAAGATTGTGGGAAAATAACACGATGAGCTGCTTCAGGTGATCAAAGAGCTGGATGGGCTGCGTCAGGATACCTATATGATGGATGGGGAACTGTATAAGTGGATTGGAAAATTAATGCTAATTTTCCCAAAACCTTCCGCTAGACCTGCAATTATTAGGATGCTCATAGATTGGTAGGTCATGGAGGGTTGCAAAGCCAGAGTTCTTGAGACCCTTTTACTATTAAGAGAGTATGCACTATGATGTGCTTGTGACAGTTAACTGCTGTCATGAGTGTCAAGTGGAGAAACCACTCTGCCAATAAACTTCTACCAGCTGGTTAAGCCTTGTTATTCATGGCATAATGTTCCTCTGGATGTGGTGGGGCCTCTGCCAACTGGTGCAAGCTGCTTCAAATATATAATAGTAGCCATTGACCATTTAACAATATGGGTGGAAGCAAGGGTGATTAATGATTTAGGGTCCATTACCACCGCCAAGTTCATCCTGGAGTATGTTATACAGCAACATGGCTGTCCACAATTTATCCTCGCAGACAAATGAACCAATTTCATATTGCATTTCCTGCCCAAGTTGAAAAAACTAATGGCCATCCACGGGGTCTTAACTACACTTTACCACAAATGTAATGGAATGGTATATTGGGTTAACAGAACCTTGGCAAATATTCTACACAATCTTGTAAAGGATTGGCCTTCATAATGGAGTACTCTACTATCCACCGCTGCTTTGCGTACAATATTAGCTATCCTTTGGTGACAGGGAAAAGTCCCTTTCAACTACTATATGGAAGACATCAGCCTTGTCTGCATTGCTTTACTCCTGTATGGAAGATACTGACAAAGTCAAGCCTCTACGCTATTTGGCTGCCTTAACAGATATGCTGATTAAACTCCAAACCAAGGCATATTCCACTAAGCTACCTAAGAATATATAGGATCAAGTAGCCAACCAAGGTAGAAGCAGCAGCTATCCCCTATTTGGGGTAGGAGATCTTTTCCTGTTACACGACCAACATGGGTTCAGAAGAAGGGACAATCTTGCTAGTATATGAATCATACCATTTGAGATAATTGAGAAGAATGGCGTTGATGCCTACACCTTTAAGGAGCCCATGGGTGATCTGACTATCAAATGACTATGCACAAAGTTACTGTGGGCGTATAAGCGATAGGAGCTTATTATCCAGTCAAGGGAGGGTGATGTCAAAATTTTTCTATGACAGGATGATAAGTTATATTCTAGAAGATCGTATATTAGATTTGAGGTGAGCCTCAAGAATGAGCAATTGATTATGTCGATATAAAGTGAGTTCAATTGAAATATAATGGTTTGGTGAATCAAGGTATTCCGTTGAAGTCTCATTGTTCAAATTAACCAATATATGTAACAGACCGGAAAAATCCACTTCTGACCACTGTATATTAAAATTCGTTTGGCGCAACCAGCAAGCAACCAGACAGCCAATCAAGTAGGGAGAGGTGCTCATGGCACCTGAAAAGCCCAACAATCATTTACTATTGGTTGGTTATGCAAAGTCCTCTGGGTGAGTTGGTCCAAAACCAACCCACTCAAAAAGCTCCTTGATAGGGAAAAAGGCCACAGGTAATTGAGGTATGCCAACCCCAAAACAACTTTATTTTTATTTTGGACATATAAAAGGGCCCTCCCATCAATAGCTCATCCGGTGAGCCACTGCCTACGCTCCCTAGGTTGGGAATGCTAGGGGAAATAGAATTCTGAAGCGAACTTTGGAATGGGCAGGCGCGCCTTATAAAGGCAGCCCTTCATGGGCCTCGCTCAAGTTATTGATTAGGCTCACACAAGCCTAATCTACAACTTGGGTGAGGCACAACCCAGCGCCAGAAATGACCAAACAAAAGTTTAAAATTGATTTGATTCAGATTTGGAAAATCCAAATATGAGTCAAAATGCAACAATTGAGATGAGCTTGATCGTTACAATATATCAGAGCAAACAAGAATTTACTAAGCAGATAATGTTAAATCCGCTGAGGGTACAGAGGCTTAATAGTAAAACATGAGAGTGAGAAGGAGGAGTTTTTATGAGGTAAGAAGAAGAAATAGGAAAGTGACAGAGTAGCTGTTGATTAATCTTTAGATAGAGTGGTATTATTGGAGAAGTAGCTCATTATTAACTCTTTATTATCATTAATTATTGAGGACCAGCAATCCTCATATTGCCTGTGTTGGGATTTGACCTATTTTCAGAAGGCAGGCCTTTGGAGTTTATGTTGTAGGCCAGCATATAGGATGAATTAAATTAGATATAAGATAGAAGTTAAAAATCATCCTCCTTTATTAGAATAGCTTGGGATTATTTTATAGTGTCAATAATATTTAATATAGAAAAAGTTGATATTCTTATATCTAACAAGAGAGATATTAGATTAATCATGTATTTATTCAAGGAAAATCAACCAGGGGACAAGCAACCGATATAGTGGGGATAGAATAATGATATTGAAAATTAAAAGACACCCCAGAGGGTTCAAGGCCCCTCTTGTTGTCTCCAGGATCACCAAGCTTAGGATGGTAGGGAAGGGGAGTTATGCTGGCTTCTTCTTGGATGCAGCATGAGTGAAGGAAAGAATTAATCTTTAATAATCACATGGGGAACCATGTGTTGATTGTCCTTCTGTTACGTGGGTTCATGTGTCCAAAAACCCATGCTTGGAAATGTTTTTATATATATGGCAGTGGAAACGGTTGTTTGCTTCTTTGTTGTAGGCGTTGCTCCTGTAAACGATTCCAGTACTATCATATGGATCATCCATAGTGCTATTGCTACTATTAACGCCCGGAAGGATGGGTGGATAGGTGACTCCATGTTTAGAGCGAATTTGTTCCTGTCTAGACTGAATTGTTATCCGCTTTCTTGGCGGAATAAGCACATGACCTCTTACCATAAAGCCACTGATGTTGGACATTGTTCTAAACGGTGTACTAGGCTTCCATACTGACCACATATTGTACATGAGGAATGGGCAGAAATTGGCCGTTCTGCTGTGCAGTATACTCTCCTCATGCATCTACACAAATGTGCTCTTATCTTGGATTGAAGTAGTGGGTGATGTGTGTATCTCCGTACTCTTCTTTGGGTCTCCAGGTTGTATGGTATATCCATATGGTCCATGTAATCAATCCTGGCTATGGTACTCAGATTTCTGCATATTATGTTATCTGTGACTATTTGGTCATTAATTTCCTGTCTGTGAGTTTGCCTTGGGTCCTCAGTGAAGAAATTAGTCACATATGTGGATCTTCCACTATGCTCTCCTCATGGCTAGGAGTATTCATTTAAAATGTGCAGGAGTGCCATGTGGTCCTGCAGCTGTAGGATGTGATGCCAGATACTTGATTAATGTGTTTGAGTGATCTGGGTTTCTTGGTTGGAGTGCTCGTATAAAGTTATATCTTGCTGTTCTGGACCAAGGTATATCTGGAAGATCTGGGCTAGTCACCTGAGCTATCCATGATCCTAGTATATGGGTCGCTTGATTTAAATAATTAGTAAGCCCCATTACATTCCTTCTAGAGCCAAATAGGGTTTCAAGGCGTACAGGGGGTTGTGGTTGGACCAGAGACATCCTTGTAATAAGGCGTAAATTGTATTAGAGAAGGCCAGAGAGAAAGCAATTGCATGGGCCGTAAACCATATTATTGATAGAATCATGGGGTTGGCTACCATGACCCTCCCTGTTAGACCTGTTTGATGTTCATGTAAGGAGGCAATGTGTTTTTTATTTTATCTAGAAATTGATTTACCATCATGGAGCTGGCGTAAACTTCTGCTTCCAACCATACCCCCAAGTGACGGACAGGTCCAGCTGTCAGCTTGTTGGTAAAGGGAAGTTTCAGTGGGGTTATTGCTGATTTTTGCCTCCTATGTCTGGTGAGGTGTCTTGGTGTTAAGTTAGTTTGTTGCCCAGGGTGGATGGCGTCCAATGGGTCTGATATTTCCTCAGGAATATGATTTCTGTTTACTCAGTGTTGAGTGATGCGTTGCTTATGGCTGTATATTCTTTTATTACCTTCTCAATTCTGCAAATATCCTTATTGTTGGATATACCCACCAAACAGTCATCAGCCAAGGCCATCATTTTGACTGGTGGTTGGCCCTTGACATGGATTCCATTGAGAACTGTATTTGTATTCCATATTAAGGGATCCAACCTAAGATTTATAAAGTAGAAGGCTCAAAGGGTCTCCTTGTTTGAGTCCTTTCTGTGGAATGACTGGGTTAGTTAGTATATTTGCTCCATGCACTGCCATGGTGGCTGATTCTGTGAACCATCTCCCAGTTTATGAACCTATTTGGGAGTTTGATTTATGAAGGTTGGCCCTGAGATAGGTCCAGTTACCCCATCGTATGCTTTCTGTTGGTCCAAAAAGACAAGAGCTCCAGAGGTTTTGGACCTGAAGACATTTTGCAATTGTGTGGATGTTGTATTATATGGATCTTATTGGAACAAATCCATATTGTGATGGGGATATTGCGTCAGTTGCAATTTTCCCTAATCATTTTGGCCATAATTTTTGTGAATTTTTTTATGTCTGGTTGGTTAGGGAGATTAGGCGCCAGTTTTATAAGTTTAGTCTGTCTCCTTTTTTTGAATAAGGTGACAGTGTAAGCTTCTTAGCCTCCAGGTAGGAGGCATGTTTCCATAATACACTTGTTCATGGAAGCTAAAAGGATATTAGAAATATTAGTAAAATCTTTTATATAAAATTCATAGGGAATCCCATCAGGTCCAGGGCATTTCCCTCTTGGTGCACCGCGTACTACTTCACATAAATCCTCGCGCAATATTACATTAATTATATTGTTATTTTGAGCTTTTCTTTCTCATAACAATCACTTTAGTTACTATGATTCGATTCAAACAGCAAATTTGAATAATCACACACAGGAGAGATGGGCGACTTTATCAATAAAAATAATACAACATGGGTGAGCGCCGCAGCGAGCGGTGCACTTAGCGGTGCAACTAAGGGCAAGAAACGCCCTGGAGGGGGACCAGGAACCCAATCCGCAAAGAAATTGCCAACCCAGACACCATCTGGGTTTATGGTATTCACTGTAAAGCATGCGCAATATATGTACATTCAGTTCAACCAACCCTTGTCAAAGGTGGAGCATGGTATTAGACTCTTCCTTGGGGATGAGTCACCGACCCTGTGGGAGAAGAAATGTGAGGCACAGCCCTCACTTTTCCCTCACGCGGTGTACATAGCCATCAACAACATGGGCAGTGGCTGGATCAATATTGGTTTTGAAACAGCCAATGAAGCTGATGCCGCAGCAAAAGTCTGTGTGGAAATTGCCCTCCCCAAAGGGGAAAAAAATTGTGCACACCGCGCGCACCAGATGGAACAAAGCTAAAACTTTGTCCATCTCTTTCAACTCGCTCCCCCATCAACCTTCCTCATAAGGTAATTGAGGAAGAGCTCCACAAAGGTCTCGTAGCCTATGGAGAAATTCAGCAACTTGAATTACAGCGATTTCGCTTGATGCCCAACCTGTGCATGGGCAAAGCTATCGCCATAATCAACCCCTTCCCAGAAGTAGAAAAGGACTTATCCAGAATTCCCCGCACAGCATAATTTCACTTCGCAGATGGGGGCCAGTCAGCCGCATTCTGAGTTACACCAGAACGCACACTGCCCATTTGCAACCGCTGTGGCTCGCTGGGCCACAAGGAACATGGATGCCCTGTGAAAGAGGGCTTAATGGAAAATGATTATTGTGAGGAAGCAATGGACGAAGATAATGAAAACTTCACCAAAATAACTGATTGTCACCACCCATTCCGCTGGGGAGAAGATGTACTATACTCCATCGTGGACCCAGTTACACGCAAAGAACATAAAGTGGCACAAAAAGCCCACACATGAGCAGCAGCCGAAGTGGCAGCACATGCGGAGTCTGCCATTAACCCCAGACAAATTTGGGAGGATATTTCAGATATTCACTGAGCCAACCAAACAGAACAATATGCCCAGGTCAAAAATTTTTACAGTAACCTGACCGAGTCACAAGGTGACATCAGTCATGCACATACTGAGGAGCAATGCAACCACAATTTGGGCAAAAATACGGTGCACAATTCACCAAAGTCAAACTGCAAAAATATAGAATCCAATCAACAATCCGCAACAAATCAACATGAGACCTGTGCGGGAAAGGTTGACACAAATGAAACAAACCACAATTCCCATGAATCATTGGGTCAGATCAAGGGAACCAACAACGGCAGTGAAAGAGTTGGAGTACAGACGCGGAGCATGGCCAGAATGAGCCACGGTGGGATAGGGCCAGAGGGCCCTCCCAACTGCTCCTGAGGCGCCGCGGGCACCTCAGTGTCAATAGGGATGCTAAACATCGTGGGAGCCAGGGCTCATACGTCCCAAGCCAAAAAGCTGAAATTCCTGCAAAAACCGCTTGTAGACATCTTGGCCATCCAAGAAACCCACTGTCTACAAGGGGAAGAAGGATCCTGGTCAACCAGGGTCGCACCATCACAATCAGTATGGATGCATCATTGTGGGGTGATCATCCAAAACAACAAAAAATTTAAAATTACAAATTCATCATCACACTTACATGGTCGAGTCCTGGTAGCAACAATCACATGCAAAGAGGAAATGATTTTGATAGCATGTGTCTATGCACCGTGCACCGCAACCAAGAGAAAACAATTTTTGAAAACATCCCTACTCCACTCTCCCACCAGATACCATTTTGTTAGGCGATTTCAACTGCTGGGATAACCCCAATACAGATTGATGGCCTAATCCAAGGGGAAACCCACCTGGACACATTGAATTCCGCACAATGAAGGCATCTCTTTGCCTACACGCTGCTCTCCCCCACAGTTCACCACTCCTTCCCCACATGATGCAGCCCAACATACATGAGGGAGCGCTCATATCGATGAGTTGCATTGACCACATCCTTGTCCCACAATTCCACCGCTAAAAAATCTCCAAATTTACAACAAAAAAGATTAATTTTTCTGACCACCAATTGGTTATGGTGCAGTTAGTGCCAGCCCAATCCCACACAAAGGTGTCGCCTTAGAGAAAGCTTCACCCAGAAAATATAAAATTGCCCAAGATATATGACTGGGTCAAAAACGAGGCTACAAACCCAGAATTCACAGCCCCATTTACTTCAGATCCCATCAGAACATGGGATAATTTTAAAAAGGTTTTTAAACAACACCTGACATATTGCATCATGTAAGTACACCGCAGACACGGTTACAATCAAGCATACCTTGGCGGAACTAGACCACCTGGAGATAAATACTCCGAGATCTGGCTATAGCTTCAACTGGGGACGCAAATGGGCAAAAATATCTGCCCAACTTAACAATCTCATCTTTGAACACCAACATCGAATTGAAGTATCATACAAAGGTGAGTTCATAAAGGAAGGCGAGACCTGTTCAACATACTTTTTTGCCAATTCCACTCCCACAGAAACCAGCCCACATGCACACAGGTCTGCAAAACCAACGGCACCGTGGCAACTGATCCTGAGGAGGTCAAGGCGAAAGTACACCGTTATTACACCAAATTATATTGCAAAACGCCAACATATTCACAAAAAATTAAAGAATTTATACAAACTGCCGAGATATAAAGTATACCACCAAATTACAACATACAATCCCTAATTACATGGGAGGAGCTTTGGGAGACAATTCGCGGTGTACCACGTAGGAAATGCCCAGGGCTTGATGGGATACCCTACAAATTTTACAAAGAATATTATCAACAAGTCGCCCCCCTCCTATTGGTATCTATGAACCAGTGCTTGTTGGAAACACGCCTACTATTAGGAGGCCATGAATCCTACGTTATAACCTTGTATAAAAAGGGTTACAAGTTGGACCTGGCCAACTGGCGCCAATTGCACTCTCCAACACTGACACGAAAAATCTAACAAAAATTTTAGCAGCCAGATTAGGTGCAATTGCCTCTGACGTCATATCACCCAACCAGTTTGGGTTTATACCAGGGCGTTCAATCTGGAAAAACATTCTCCCTGTTGCAAACATTTGCCAATCCAAAGCAACTGGTGCCCTAGTCCTCTTGGATCAGGAAAAGGCGTATGACCGAGTTAGCTGGACATACCTAAAAGAATGTCTACATGCCTTCAAACTCCCACCAAGATTCATAAAATGGGCGATGCTCCTAACAGAATCTGCAACCATGGCTGTATGCGGATCCGGATTCCTAACAAACAAGATTAAACCACACAGAGGGCTCAAAAAAGGGGATCCCCTCAGCCCACTGCTATACAATTTCAGCTTTGACCCACTCCTTCGAGTAACTGACTCACGTCTCATGGGGATAGCCGCACAAGGACAACCAACAGTCAAGATACTGGCCTTTGCGGATGACTGCGTAGCAGGCATGGCAAACAATGAAGATGCCTAACAGCTGGAATGCACTCTAGAGGAATACTCCAAGGTGAGCAATGCATCGCTCAACAAAAGAAGGACAGAAATCATTCTCTTAGGCAAATACACAAACAACTGGGCCACAACATCAGAGCCTCATACCAACACGCAAAGAAAAAACACAATCATTTTACCCTTTGCAACACCTCCCACCACCACTCCTGTCTGACACCTTGGAATTTGGCTAGAATCAGGGGGATATGCTAATAAAACAGTGGAAAATAAACTGTTACAACGGGTATCCAAACGCGTCGCCTCCCTCAAGGGAAGAACCCCAGGATTAACAGGGCGAGTAACAGTTGCTAACTCACTCATCCTCCAAATACTATGGTACCCTGCCCACGCGATCGCCTTCTCACCTACCTTTATAACTTCAATCTGCGCGCTTATCCAGGGCTGGCTGTGGCCTGGCTCTCACCCTCCTATACGGATGGAAACACTATTTGGCCCACGCTTAAGCGGAGGCATGGGACTAATAGATTTTGAGAGCCACGCCAACCGCATCCTAGGAGCCTGGATAAAGGAAGTCCTTGCCCCAGACCTCCCGCAAAAACATTGGTCCAGAGCATCAAGGACTAACTTTGCACAGGCGCTCAAATTAACCAACCCACATAGCCCACCCAGACTACTTTCATACTTTGTCAAACACCCTACTGCAACGGGTCCGCATGAAACCTCCCCTCATTTCAAACGTATCCTCTGAACTATCCACCATATGGGATGGACCATAGAGAACATAGGTTATATACAGGGAAGGGGACGACCCAGCCCCCAATTCAAATTAAGAAACCCAGAAAACCACCCCCATAGAGATATACTCACAACAACCCAAAACATAGCTAGGATAGAATACCTAGATATGGTGGACATTCCCTATGATTTTACCACACAGAAAGCAGTGTGGAAAATGACTCACCACCCAATCCTACAGCCGAGTATAAGAGCAAACGCCTGGCGCTGTCTGAGAAGGACCTATAGGATGGCGGACTGCTCCACTCCCTCCACAAAACATGTGCAGTATGTGAAGGGGAGAAATCCCTACATCACCTCCTAGAAACATGCCCCCAACCAAAGCTATATGTCAGGAAGTCGCACGCCTGCTTAAGATCCAAAACGAACAGGAATTCTTGATATCAAAGAGCATCTTTGCGCTCAAGTTTGAGTCACCAATCCCATCTACCCTCCGCTCCCTAATAATATCCATTGCAATGTGGACAATCCACACAATTGCATTAGATGCGTTCAAGGGCACGGTCCCAACCATTCATGGGGTTATTAACAGATTCCATGTCCACTTACCTAAGCACTTCCAAGCCTGGCTCTATGGATATATGAGGCCAAGAAAAAGCGCACATAGAATCATAATTCCCACTCTAATTCCTCCACACAAACCCTTTCCTTCACACCTGCTCCATAGCAGGGGAAACCCCCTTGGAGTAACGCACCAACCCCCCCATACCTGGCAGTCTCTCTGGCAAAAGAAGTAACTTGAGTACCCTGGGGTGCCCAATTTTATACTTGCCGGTTATTTCCTTAGTTTTATGTATATTCAGTAATGTCCGTCCCCTGGTCGGCTTACCTCAGTTAAGTATATTGTTATTTTGAGCCATGATGTCAATATGTGCACTTGCGAGAAATTTTTCAATTTTTTCTGGTTTGACCAGTTCATATTTATATAAATTTGTAAAAAAACCAGTGCACTTTGGCTGTGACTTCTTTGGGTGTTTCTGCTATGGATTTGTCTGGTCATTGGATCTGTGTACAAGCTATTGTATTTTTCCAGGTGTGGAATAGATGGAAAAAATAGCTTGAGCAAGTTTCTCAATCCTTTATGTTTTATGCTCTGTGTTGAACACCAACTCAGTGTTGGTGTTCACATATCAGGGTGTTTAGCCAAGAAGAAACCTCCACCCATCTGTGACCCCATCCAGGGCTGTACCCTGTGCGTGGGACATTGTTTTCTAGGTGGTTGATTTCTGTCAAGGTGTGCTTGATGATGGCTGAAGCTGCTCTTTATCTTCTTGATGCTGTGTGTTTGATTTGTTGGGTTGTTGATTTTTTAAAATTTTCCCAGATGGTTAGTGGGTTTAAACAGAAAGGTGTTTGAAAATCCTGGGTTGAGAATATTTCGTCCATCCAGGATTAAAATTCCAAGTTGGCTAAACTTTCTGGGCGTATTCTGCACCACCTGGGTGCTTGGGTAGTTGTTTTCTCTGGTTTTTAGGACGCCAAAACTAGCCGATGGTTGGAAAATTCAATTTTTGTAGTTTTGAATTTTTGAATTTGATGATGGAAAATTAATGGTGCAAGTATTAGGTTTATCCATGACATAGAGACAAGTTCACCGGTGTGCACATGTGGGTGTGTCTTGTTTTGTATTAGGGGTGACCTTTTTAGTTGCAGATCATATATTCCCAGGGTGGCCTTTAGTACACGAAGTTCCACTTGCCATTGTGGTACCTCCGTTGTGTATGGCCATCAGTCAGTATCTGAGTTAATTCAGCAGTTCATGTCTCCCATGACAAAAGTGTTTGTTGGAAAATGGAGCTGTGTTAGAGCTTTTAAAAATTATTGTCAGTCTGTTGCACAGTTCAGTGCATACACACTCTATATTGTGTGCACTTCAGTGTGCCATGAGAAGGTAATGGCTAGTATGCGGCCATCCAAAAATAAAATTTTATTTATAAATTTAAAGTTTTGGTTCGCGCATACTATCACCCCACAGTGTTGCGACCAAAATGATATTGTTGGGAGAAAAATGTTTTCCAAAGCTTCCTCCTCTCCCTGTGGACAGTGGGTTTCCTGCACCGCCAGGATATCCACAGGTGTGTTTTGTAGGAGACTCAACTTTGGCCCAGGACGTTAAGGCCTTAAGTCCCACCACGTTCAGCATCCATATCACTACTGAGACGCCCAATGCGCCTCAGGAGCGGTCAGCAGGGCCCACTGACCCCACACGCTCACTCATATTACTCTACCTTGCACCTCTGCTGCAGAGAGTATAACCATGAGTAGGAGTTGAGGTGTATTCTGTTCCTTTTGTTGCCGCTGTTTTTGATCCTCTCTTGTCCTTACTGGTTTTCAATTTATCATTGCGGTGCACTTGTGTGCTCATATTGGCCAAATTTTTCTCTTGCACATTCCATTGTTGATTTTCATTCCCTATTGGGTTATGCTCCACAATTTCAGGGGGTGCGCTAAACCCCTGTTTTGCCGCATTTATTTCCAAATCAGTTTTCACCAAATTCAATCTTTTTGGATTGGTTGTTTGGTTTTCCGCGGGATTAGATTGGTTCACTAATCAAATTCATCCATGTCTTCCTGGATCTGATCCAGTGATATGGATGATTCCATAAAGGTCTTTGCCTTGGCTGCGGCCAGCTTGCAAGCTTGCTTGGCCATTTTTCATTCTTTCAGGAAATTGGGTCAATTATTTTATATTGCCCATGTTCTCCCCAGTTGAATGCTTGTGTGGTATCTGTGATTTTGGCGTACTCTAAGTCATCTTCGCCCATTTCCTCCTCACAGAATTCCATTTATCTCAGGACTTCCTTTATGGTGCAAGCATGAATCTTGTGCCCAAAGGACTGACATTGGCTGCATATGGCGGGCGCGCTCTCTACTGTTGTGTAAAATAGCTGGGTTTTTCCCCATCAATAGTGAAGGATGCAAAGTAGTGGATTCTTGTGATATCCTCCACTACCTCCTGGTTTTGGAAAATAATTGCAAATGCCTTCCCAGTGCTATGGGTTGGCATCAACTGGAAACTTTACATCTCAATCTGTTTAATTTCTCTGTAGGCTTCCAAGCCTTCTTGGAGATGTTGTTAGAAAACTGTGCGCGCCAGTGTAGTTGGAAGGTAATTAAAGATTATAAAATTATCTTTTGACTCTGTCCAACATTTAAATTTGGTCATTACCAAATTCTGACTGTCAGGAAGGTCAAGTATGTATCCGAACTTTGCTGCTTCATTTGCTTCTTCCGCTGTTTTGTATCCAAGGTCATCCCAACCTTTGCGGATAGTATGGGAGGTTAAGTACACTGCATGTGGGAAAAATTTATGTTAGACTTTGCCAAACTTTTACCACATTGTCAGAGTTTCTACGCCCAAAAAAACTTGTATCCCATCTTCCACCGATGACATTAGTTGCAGGTGAAATACTTCCAAGTAACTGCAGTATTCTACCAGAAAATTCATGAAACCTGCAGGGTGCGCCACCTCAGGTTTTTTGTTTTTACTGATATTTTTATTTGTACCTTTGCGCTTGATACCTTTAGGTGGTGCAAGTCCAGGTCCGCTTCCCTTTACCATGTTTTCCCAATTCTTTACTTTATAACTCATACTCATCTCGTCTAGTATTGAATATCAAATTGTACTGTTTGAATCGAATTATATTACTAAAAGTGACAGTAATTGGAAAGAAAAGCTATCAGATTAATCATACTACTAAATAAAGGAATATTAAAATAAGGTTGCTATCACTTTTCTCGCTCGTTGCAATCACTTTTGCAATTTATTCAATTCAAGTCTGACTCTAGTTTGATTATCTCTAAGAGGAGATTAGTCTGCACCCATGTCAGGGAGCAGTTATAAAATAAAGTAAGGTAAGAGGAGCAGGTGGTAGGCCCGCGACCTTAAACGTTCAAAAATGCCCCGGAGAAACCGGTGGAATAGAAAAAAAATAAAAAACTGGCGGTCACTATTTCCCCAGAAATCCTCATTTGGCAAGCATGATGCAACCAGTACATCAATACGCCGCACTCCCAACCACTCTCGTTGGTGGAATATGGAGTCTGTGTGTTTCTGGACATCCAACAAACAGCTCTATAGGAAAATTTTGTGGGGATGTGCACACTTTTTTCCTGACCGCGGTGTACATCGCACCTCACTCCATGTCACGCAGTTGGCTGGACCTCAGTTTCAAAAACAAGGAGGCAGCAGATGAAGCTGCTGCGATGCGTGTAGTGATTGACCTCCCCGAAGGGCAACAGGTCATTGAAACTAAACGCACCAGATGGATAAAATTCAACCAAATTTTCCTCACGTTTGACTTTTTGCCTACTACGGTAAAACGTGCCATTTTGGAGCAGCACCTGAAAGATGATCTCACTGTATATGGCGAAATACAATCTTTTGAAATGCAAAGCTTTACGCTGATGCCACACCTGTGCACTGGCAAAGCCATCGCAGTTCTGACCCTAACTGAGGAGATCGTGAAGGACCTAACCCAGATCCTGCACTCCACACATATCAATATTGAAGGGAATACCACCCACCCTTTCTGGGTAACCGTGGACAGCGCGCCCCCATCTGCACCCACTGTGACATGTTTGGCCATAAGGCATATGCATGCACCACCAAGGAGGGCATCACATTCCAAGAGCACCCCTCAGTGGCCATGGCCAGTGGAGAGGCGCACTACAAACCAACCGCAAGCACCACAGAGGCTTTCCCATGGGGAGCACAAGGCTGCTAGCTACTAGTAAAGCCTATCTCCCCTCAAGAGCAAAAGAAGGCCAAACAGGCCTGCAGGGCCACAGCCAAGGAAGCGGCCAAAGTCACATCCGCCATCCCACACTCCCAACGCCAGGAGGACATCAAAACCTTCGCAGCGGAAGCAACTCAGGAATCCCTCAACCAATCAGATTAGGAAGCCCATGCCAATTGGGCCACCCAATCTGAGAATCCAATGGGTGGCTCGATCTCACCTGATCTTTGCAACCAAGCTCCAATTAAAACCGACTTGGGGTCCAACCTACCTGAAAATATTTTTTTCAACTTAATTTTTGGTGCACTGAACTCATCCACACCGCAAAAAATTCATTTGACATCGGGGAAACAAAAAGCGAAGGCAAAAGCCACCGCGAACCTTTCTGCTAAAATTAACAAAAACACCAATAGCGTTAAGCAAACAACCACGCTGCCATGAAGGCCCATGGAGATCTAGAGGAGGCTAGTAGGCCCAGGTGATCGCCCCCTTGCACTTAAGGTGCGATGGGGGAAACCTTCACTTTAGGGATGCTGAATATCGCCGGACTCAAGGCCTCGCCATCCTGAGCTAGGAAACAGAGATTTTACAAAAAATTTTACCCATGGATATCCTGGCCATCCAGTAGTCCCACTGTCCATGAGGTTCTGAGGATGATTGGAAAACCATGCTCCTCCCATACCTATCCTTTTGGTCAGATCACTGTGGGGTGCTAGTTCAGATAAACAATTTTTTCAAATTATTATTGTCAGAATCCTTCCTTAATGGCCAAGTCCTCATTGTCACTTTCTCATGGGCTGACGTGGCACATGCTATCGTCAACATCTATGCCCCAATCTGTGCACAAGAGCATCAGGAATTTTTCTCATCAGTCAAATCCCTCCTGCTACCCCCAGACCCTTTTGTAGTTGGTGACATGAACTGTTGGCTAAACACACCCATGGACTGTTGGCCTTCCTCTTCCCACACCCCTCAGGGTCACGTAGAACTTCGCGTTCTAGAGGCCACCCTTGGGTTAATGGATGCGCTACCACAGCAAGCCCCACTGCTCAAAAACATGACGCGCCCCCACATCCACAATGGCCAATTAAGGTCCATGACCCGTATTGACCTTATCCTTATGCCGGCGAAATTCCAACCCCACATCTCCCACTTCAAAACAACAAAAATCGAATTCTCCAACCACCGACTGGTCTTGATAACCTACCACCTACCTGTCACAGTGGCTAAGGCCCCACATTGTTGAAAAGTCCGCCCTCCTAAACTTGCATCGCCAGGATTTTCCACTTGGGTGGAATCAGCACTTTTGGCAAAAGAGTTTGTTACACTGTTTTGCGCGGACTCCATCTCCACATGGTCAACCTTCAAATAGGATACCATCCGCCACTCTCGCCACCTCTCCTCCTGGCGCTCACAAGCCACATCAGCTGTCATTTTGCACGCTCTGGCAGAGTTGGCACACTTGGAGTCCAACATCCCAGCTACAGGCTACAGCCCTGCGCGGGGCCAGAAGTGGGCGGAAGCAGCCGCCCACCTCAACGCACTCAAAAGGCAACACAAACCCAATGTTTGTGTTCAGTACAGGGCCAAACGCATTACAGAGGGCGACAAGTGCACCGCATATTTTTTTAGAAAAATTTTGCACCATGCCAGAGCGTGACCTGCACACAGGTGCAAAGATCGGATGATTCCGTCATGGATATGCCAGCTGAAGTGGCAAACAAAATACAAAAGTATTACTCTAAGTTATACTAATCTGATCCAATTCAGCTGGCTGAAGTGGCGAAATTTCTTGACCGCACCCACATCTGCACCATTTCCTGATACCCAGAATTAATGAATTTAATTACTCCAAATGAACTCTGGACAGCCATCCGTGGTGCACCAAATCAGAAATTCCCAGGCCCAGATGGCATTCAATATGAATTCTATAAAAAGTACTTTAAATATATATCCCCACTGCTACTTGCCTCACTTAACCAAAGCCTTCAGGAAACGCGCCTCCTACCAGGAGGACAAGAGGCCTTCACCGTCACACTCTTCAAGAAAGGGGACAGGCTAGACTTAGCCAATTGGCGCCCCATTTCTTTAACTAACACTGATACAAAAGTTTTAACTAAAATCATGGCTAACCATTTAGGGATTGTAGCATCTACCACCATCTCCCCAGAACAATTCAGTTTCATGCCCAGAAGGTTGATTTGGGACAAAGTGCACTCTGTGGCTAACGCATGTTAGTCCACAGCCTCTGGGGCACTTGTATTTTTGGACCAACAGAAGGCCTATGATAGAGTAAACTAGGAATACCTCAGGGCCTGCCTTTATCAATTTCACCTACCCCCTCGCTTCATCAACTGGGTAATACTGCTCACGGAATCTGCAACAATGGCAGTGCGTGGCCCTGGCTTCCTAATAGAAGTAGTCCACCCTCAAATGGCCTACTCCAAGGGGACCACCTTAGCCCACTCTTATATAACTTCAGCCTTGACCCACTACTTCGAAACGTGAATGCCCACCTCACTGGGGTCCATGTCCCAGGCCAAGCCCCAGTCAAGATGATGGCGTTTGCAGATGATTATGTGGTTGGGGTGTATAATAATCAAGATGCACGCGCGCTTGAATCTCTCATCCGGAATTTTCCCAGGTAAGTAATGTGCACTGAACGCTTCCAAAAATGAAATCATCCTCCTTGGTCGGTATCAAGCATGCTGGGCCCCAGCGACCAGTGCTCAGTCCGGCCCATCTGCTCACACATGTGCTCACACTCCATGCTCACCCCACACCGCCCCACTAGTGCTCCCCCTTCGTGCCACGCCCTACCATAGGGCCTGTCCGACACCTGGGCGTGTGGGTGGAGGCAGGCGGGTATGCCTCAGCAGTAATGGAAAGTCATATTTTAGACAACGTGACGAAGTGCATCGCCTCCCTCATAGCCCACCCTACTTCCCTTACTGGCAGGATAGTTTTAGCCAACTCCATGCTCCTCTCCAAAGTCTGGTTTGGAGCCCACGCCATCGCCTTCTCCCCAAGCTTTTTCAAATCCTTGTATGCCCTTCTGCAAGGATGGCTTTGGTCAGGCCGCCCACCACCTGTACAGCTAGAAGTCATGTTTGCCCTCATCATCATGGTAACATGGGCCTGCTTGACTTCAAAGCCCATGCTGCCAAGATCCTGGGCACCTGGATTGCGGCTGTCACCGCCCCTACGCTCCCCTCCCAAAACTGGTCCCGCGTGTCCTGCTCCAACTTCTCCCACGCCTTGGCCTTAACAATCCATCAAACCCTCACTCCTTGATGAAATACCTGGCTTCACACCCATAATCCACAGGTCCTCACGGGACTAAAACTCAATACAAATGAATTCTCCTCTCCATGCGGAGTGCTGAGTGGATAATTCATATTAGCGGACACACAGCCCAGAGAGGCCGCCCCTCTCATCAGTTCACACAAGAGGTACAGGGGCTACCCATCCAAGATGGCGTGATCCTCACACGACCCCATGTTCTATTCAGGGTGGACAACCTGGACATGATGGACATCCCTTACTCCATTGAGACACAAAAAACTATCTGGAAATACGCACACCATCCTCTGTTGCAGCCTCAAATCTGTTCCCATGTGTGGCGCTTCCTGAAGCGAGTGTACCATACTGCTGAGCGCTCTAACGCTTTACACTCATCCTGCATCGTGTGTGGCCAGTATGGAACGCTGTTCCACCGCATGAAGAAGTGTCTTACCTCTAGAGTGATATGGCGCGAAGTTCAACGTCTGCTTGGCCAGGATCAAACACATCCCTTCAGTCTGTCAAGAGATATGTTTGCTTTAATAATGGCTTCCCCCTTCCACCCTCCCTCCATGCTCTGGTGGTTGCAATCGCCATGTGGACCATCCACACGATTGTCTTGGATGCCATCACAGGCGTCACCCCCACCCTCCCAGAAGCTGTCCACAGATTCCAGTCTCATTTGGTGGACCACTTTCAGGCGTGGATATTTGGATACCTCCCACCCCATCACCGACAGCTGGTCTCCTCCTGGTTCTCAGTTTGGTTCATCAAATCAGACCCTAGCCTCCACACGTGTTCAATTGTGGCTACGGCCTCCTCACACGTTCCCTCCCCCTCCCCATAGTGGCGTTCCCGATGGCAACAAGAGATAGCTTCGCTTCTCTGGGGTGCCTTCCCTGTTCTAAGTTTTGTTTCTTTCAGGTCAAATTCAGAAGTGTCCGTCCCATGGTCGGCCTTCTTCGCAATGAATTTAAATTTGAATTTAAAATAAAGTTGCTACAAAGCACCTGATAGCTTCAGATAGGGATGACTTAATTCCAATTTGGATATGACATCATCCTATGAGGGTCTATACTCTTGAGACTTGATCTTGAGGGAAGTGTCAAGGTTTACCTCAGGATAAGCCTTACCTTAAAATGCTAAAATCCAGACAGCCTGTCTGTTGCTCAGTGAGGCTTACCCTATGCGTCTCATTTGGTGGAATCAGACAAATCTACCAAAGGTTAGCAATCATGTTGCATCACTTAGGCTAACCTGCAAGTTACTTACAATAAAAGTGTTGTCAGTTCTTCAATAAGTCCAGAAACACTCTCATTGATTGGCAACAAACTTTGACTAATCCACATAAGAAAGTTAACTGTTGATTATTAAAACTCACAATTAATATTTTTTAAAATATTGTTTGCGATCATTACTAACAAAACACTAAGTGTCATAAATTAAGGTTTTAATCCCAAAAGAGATTAAACTACTGTTATATAAGGAGATAAATCCAAATAATAGTTATTGAACATTAATAACTCCAGCATCCCATAAGGTTGTTTATTACTAAAGTTAACCGAAAGTGGATAAGACAGATTGGCCTTATTATCTGCCACAGCTGGATGATGTGGACATTCCTAAATCTCAACAAAGCCTTACTTGATGTTCAAGGAGATTTAATATGGATTACAAGGCATCTGGGCAACCTCCTCAAAGAACAAAAATGCCCTCTAAACCACTTATTAAAAGAATGAGAAACCCAGAAATATGACTCTAAAACCAGTATAGTGACAGCCATAAAAGAAATTAAATGCAACATGTGCTTATGACTGGGCACTTTTGACACTCTTGTTTAATGAACACCACTTATAATGAATGATGTATCACTAGTGTTGCCACCAATGTAGTGTAGTGGGTGGATTTACACGCTTATGGGGAAGAGTTTCATGAAGATGAGGATCTATTCTGTGAAGGATACCACTTTCTAGAGGCACCTAGTGTGGTGGGTGTACCTTTTTGGCTGCAAGTGAATGTGTTGACATAACTAGATTAAATGATTTCTAATTTACACAAGCCACCTTAACTACTAGGATCATCAAGACTATTGAAAAAAAGAGAGCAGCTTGTGATGTCTAAGTTAAAGAGCATAGAACTAGTATCTAAGAGTACCATTAAGATTACATCAAAGGGAGAAGCCCTGAGATGTTTGAAGAGTCAGATACCGACATTTTGATGATTGGGAGCCTGTTTGGAAAAAGCGATACAAAGGTCAAAGTAAGGATACAGAGAGTTTTCATCTTGGCTGTAAGGATACTTGAGTTTCTGACAATATTATGTCTTCCAAGTTTCTTAAGAAGGTTAAGCTTTTTTATGATATAGACTACAATGTCAAGTATAAGAAAGATGGGCTAAATTTCATGCGCGCCTTAAGAGCATTTTCATTTTTGCCATTGTAAATTGAACGCATGGTTATGACTGCTCCAGCAGTAGCTCTAGGTAAAGACTTTATAATTATTTAATTGGCACCCATTTTCTATTTGAGTTTAGTGCTAAATTCTACTTCACCACAAGTACTGTGAGCATTCTCAGTTACCAACTGCCACTGTTGCTCAAGGATAAAGATATTTACTCGCGCAAGCAGAGAACATGCTTAGTTAAAATTCATCAGTCAATCTACTTGATCCATTTTAGTCAAAGAGAAGGGCGTTAACGACTACTTTTATAGCTAGCGCAAAGAAAACTTATCACTGAGCGCTGTGAGGCCATTAAAATCAGGCCTGGTGAGAAACGCCAGGTGTACTATCAGTTTTTTATAATACCCTTGAAACTAACACTCAAATTTATAGTAAAATTGTAATAAGAGAGCAGTATTTAAGAGTACTGCCTGAATTTTTTAAATACCATTTACACCGGAGAGCTGACTGTCCTAAGTAAGAACATCACTAATCAGCCTATATATGTAAAGAAGGCACAAGTCGTAGCCCAAGTCAAATTGACAAGCTACTACACCAAAAGTTCAGTACATGGTGTCATAGTTTTAATGAGTTAGGATTTGGGGATGTGACTAACAGATTAGCGGAAGGAATTGGACAATTTCTTGAATGAATTTAATGATATCTTAAGCACTAGACTAAATGACTGTGGAATATATAAAGGATATTTTTATAATGTACACCATATCTTACATCCCTTTCAAGTCTAAACTGTTTTTGGTTAAAGCAAAAGTTGAAGTTATAGCCAAAAAGGTAAGCCAGCTCTAAAAAAACTGACTTAATAAGACCCTCAAAGAACATATGGGTTTAGCCACTGCTACTGATATGCAATAAGGATGGAACACACCACGTGGATATGGATTGCCGCCAGTTAATTGAAGTTACAAAGAAATACTTGTATCCACTTCTTTAAAAAGACAACGCTCTGAAGCTCTTAGGAGGATTAAAGTATTTTTTAACTATGGATCTTGCAAGTGGGTAATGGCTAATGGAGCTCTCTCCTTAGGATGAAGAGAATTGCGCCTTGATGAACAGTCAGGGATTCTTTGAACTTATGAGGATGTCACAGGGCTATGTAACGCCCCTGCAACCTTCCAAAGAGTGATGGATCAGATCTTCAGGGATCTCAAGCTATCCACTGTGATAATCAAACTGGATGGTATAACAGATTCATTGGAAATTTACAAGAGCACTTCCAACTACTGCAAAAGGTTTTAACTGATTAATAGAATCTGACCTAAAGCCAAAAAAAGCAAAATGCACCTTTCTTAAAGAGACAACGGAGTTCCTCAGACATGATATTAGCTCAACTGGAATAAAACCTCAGGAAGAAAATATTAAAGCTGTACTCGCTATGAAACATCTTTGAAGTATACGCAACATTCAAGTATTCCTTGTGATGGTGATAACTATTGAAACTTTATCCCCCATTTCTAGTACTCGGCTCACCGCGCATGTACCTGTTAACCAAGAAAACCAATTTTGAGGGTCTCGGAGCAAGAGCAGGACATTGAATAGTTGAAAGCTAAACTGGTAGAGGCACCAATACTAGCTTAAATTTCTTTTAAAAGACGTAGTTCCTGTTTACCAGTGCTAGTGATATTAAGCTTGGAGCAATACTTGCACACCTGGATAATGAAGAGATTGGCCGCCCCCATTGAGTACTACTCCAAGGTCTTTACCAGAGCTGAAAAGAACTACACTGTGACGCAAAGAGAGTGCCTAGCAATGATAAAAGCAGTTAGGCCTTTCACCCTACTTATATGGAGTAAACTTCAAGATTGTGAAAGATAACACATCACTCCACTAGCTGTGAAACATGAAGGACCCAGACGAACTTTTCTAATGGGCAGTACAACTCCAGAGGTATATTTTTAGAGTAATCATAGAGTGGGTAGAAAGCATCTCAATGCTAATATACTATCTTAATTGGCTGTATTCTACCTCCAAGCAGGCTAGAGCGGTTATATGTGCATCCTAATTTGTTTAACAGAGAAGGGATGTCTAGATGTGACTGATAAAGTGAAACTTATCTTAGTAGATGCTATAATTATACCCGGCGTACTTATGGTAAACTTCAGATGAAAACTAAGGAGAAGTGGTATATATAGATCTGATCTAGTGATCAAATGGAACTTGTGACGGAAGCTCTCAAGCATTTTGGCCAAGGACGACTCCAGAAGACATTGGCATAATTAAAAGACCGGTTCTATTGAAGTCAGTGACATCAGAATACGTCAATCCCTGGAACTTTGTATACCCTGCATGAGCTTCAACCTTTTAAAGAAGTACTTTGAAATTCCAGCCAATTACACCAACATTTCCAATCCACAAAATATATATTGACTTCATAGGACCCTTACTTACTTATGTGGATCCAAGTTTGTAATCGTGGGAATTGACCAATTCAACAAATGGGGTGAGGAATTGTCAGTCAATAGTACACTGCAAAATCAACATCCAGATTTCTGAATGTTTAAACTACAGCGAGGCATGGATGCCATCATATTCTGCTATCAGATAATGGCAAGACATTATAACCAAAGTTATGAAAAGCATATTGATCTAGTTGAAGTAAGACTAAAATTTACCACTCCTTACATTTATCCTCCAATGGAAGCATAGAACGCGTGAATGGAAACTTAGGAGGGATATTGAATAAGATGGCCCTTAATTGCAAGTTGACATGGGACTGACTGTTTCCATCAACGCTGCTAGAATACTGACTTAGCCATCACAATGAATTTGGCATGCCAATGTATAAGGCCCTCTATAGGTAAGAAGCAGCACTACTCAACTTTTTGGCACCAGTTATCTCAGTGGATCATAATAATGTACCTCCTGGGAGTTACCAGAAAGAGTTAGTTGATGAGTTAACTAAAATCTAAACAGAAGCATCTAAGAACATTAAAGCGACTATCCTAAGAGTCAGTGTGAGAGTCATAGATGAACTAAGCTATCATAATTAGGTTTAGTCGATAAGTTCCTAGACTACTATGAATTGAGGCAGCCTGAAAAGTGAAAGCCATCTAGGCTGGACATGCGACCATCTTGTCCAAGTGTGAAGCTGAGTATTCCATAAAAGATGATGAAACTAATATAGTTTTTAACTGAGTATGTGCACAGCACCGTAGGTCTTTCCCCAGTATCATCTTAATTGGGAGAATGCCGTGGAAGCTACCAACAGTATAATGTGTAATAAGTTCTGCTCTCTGGAAGGAAATTGCCAGTATAAAGTCACCAACTGATATAAAATTATAAATATAAAAAAGAACAAGGGATATGAACCCCCTTTTATAGATGGTGAAGGCCCAATAAAATTATCAGCCAGCTCTGATAACTTCACCCAAAATATTTTTTATCTGCTGAGCAAAGTGATTTAATATATATGAAGATGACACCACCAGCGCTAAAGACTATATTTTTCGACCCACGTCTATAAATTTAAGTTGGAAGATATTTTTTTTATTTACAATGATAGTAATTCCACCTGATATTGACAATAACAAAGAAATAATCAAACAGCCATCAAAGCTCAGCTCCTCTAATGGAAGAAATTAAACCTTTCATATTAATATTACACAAAAAGTGAGAAACTAATATTTAAAATTTTGGACCCTGAAGCAAGGCGCACCAGAGAAACGCCATCATACAAACTTACTGCAATCAGCATATAATTAAATTTGGATAAACGAAATAACTAGATGAGGTATTAGCCCTAGACTCAGAAGCGGGTATTGAGCAAGGGGTCACTAAACATCCTGGTTCAGGGATGTCCTCTGCAAGATGGAGCTTGCAGATAAAAGCATTAAATCAAATGAATGCAGCCACTAAGAAGGAGATTAAGAAGAGACTTGTAAATGGTTCATAAATCCTCTATAATTTTACTGTACCCCACTCCCATTTTTTTCCAATCTACAATTATTATATCATATTGTTATGCCTGTAATATTAAAACAGTTTAATTTTAATCTAATAAAAAAATCCTTGTACCACAAAAGCTCAAGTTTACTCTTTGTTTATAGTTATATTAGATTATATACTGAGATTGCCAGTAACCAGTTTGTGATCTAGAGAACAGGACACTCGTTTAGAAAGACACCTTTGTTTCTGATAACGTCAATAGAGATTCTGGATAAAGTTTTTTGGTGAGACTTGTTTTAGGCTTATGTATGGAAGATATGTCTAAGATTGTCAGTAAGAATACAGCTATCAGGGCGTTGAATAGTTCCAACCAGCCATTGATGCTAATTTGGGTAGCATCAGATGTAGTTCTACTATGTGAGAATTATCATGCTTTTTCATAAGGTCGCCTGATGTCTAATATGTGTAGAACAAAACTCCTCCACAGCAAGTTAGCCACCCAAATTAAGAAAGCATGGTACAACTATCTGACTAGTGCCTTGTTTTTTTGTTGTTTAACCTGTTCACCTACAATTTAACACTCTTTTACTAATTTCAAAAACACCTAATAACCTTCTGAATACCATCATCTTAATCAAAGATTTTCATTAAGTCTAATAAGACCTTGAAAGATTTTCCTGAATTACTTAATCACATCCTGTGCCTAGATATGATTATGAAAACAAGTAAAATCCTGGTGCTAAATATGATACTAAGCAAAAAAAACTTTTCTTTCTCATTGCAAACACTTTTGCAACCCAAGCAATTCAAGACTAAATCTAGTTTGATAATCTCATAGAGGGGATTAGTCTGCGCCCATGTCTGGGAGCAGTTGGGCAAGCAAGGCAAGAGGAGCAGGCGGAAGGCCCACGGCCTCTAACATTCAAAAACGCCCCGGAGAATCTGGCGGAATAGAAAAAAAAATCTAAAAAAACCGGCGGTCACAATTTCCCCGGAGATACTCGCATGGCAAGCATGATGCAACCAGTACATCAATACGCCACATTCCCAGCCACTTTCGTCGGTGGAATTTGGAGTCCGTGTGTATCTGGACATCCAAAAAACGGCCCTATGGGAGAAATTTTGTGAAGATGTACACAAAATTTTCTTGACCGCAGTGTACGTTGCACCTCACTCCATGTCGCGCGGTTGGCTGGACCTAGGTTTTGAAAGCAAAATAGCAGCAGACAAGGCTGCAGTGGTGCGCATAGTGGTCAACCTCCCCGAAGGGCAACAGGTCGTCGAAACTAAATGCACCAGATGGACAAAATCAAACCAAATTTTCCTCACGTTTGACTTTTTGCCTACTACGGTAAAACGTGATATTTTGGAGCAACACCTGAAAGATGGTCTCGCCATATATGGCAAAATACAATCTTTCAAAATGCAACGTTTCACGCTGATGCCACACCTGTGCACTGGCAAAGCCATCACAGTTCTGACCCCAACTGAGGAGATCACGAAGGACCTAACCCAGATCCCGCACTCCACCTTTATTGATATTGCAGGGCACACCACCCACCCATTCTGGGTAACCGTGGACAGCGCGCCCCCCATTTGCACCCACTGTGATGCATTAGCCATAAGGCACATACGTGCCCCATTAAAGAGGGCGTTACATTCCAAGAGCACCCCTCAGCGGCTATGGCCA
Organism: Massospora cicadina; assembly: GCA_022478985.1. Taxonomy (NCBI): domain Eukaryota; kingdom Fungi; phylum Entomophthoromycota; class Entomophthoromycetes; order Entomophthorales; family Entomophthoraceae; genus Massospora; species Massospora cicadina. Next base: position 56,945 of record JAKSZP010017232.1, on the reverse strand, counting down.
GTGGAGAGGCGCACTACAAACCAACCGCAAGCACCAAAGAGGCTTTCCCGTGGGGAGCACAAGGCCGCTACTATTGGTAAAGCCCATCTCCCCGCAGGAGCGGAAGAAGGCTAAGCAGGCCCGTAGGACTGCGGCCAAGGAAGCGGCCAAGGTCACCACCACCATCCCACACTCTTAACGCCAGGAGGACATAGAGACCTTCGCAGCGGAAGCAACTCAGGAATCCATCACCCAATCAGATTGGGAGGCCCAAGCTGAACGGGCCACTCAATCTGAGGATCTGATGGGAGATTTGATCTCACCCAATCGCTGCACCCAAGCCCCAGTTGAAACCAACTTGGGACCTATCCCAACTGAAAAAATTTTTTTTGCCCCACTCGACGGTGCTCCAAACTTATCTGCACCACAAAAAATTCGTCCGACGTCGGGAAAACAAAAAGCGAAGGCCAAAGCCAACGTGACTCTTTCTGCAAAAATTAACAAAAACCCCGATAGCGTTGCTGCTAATACCCACGCTGCTGTGAAAGCCCATGGGGACCTGGAAGAGGCTGGTGGGCCAGGGGGCCCACCCCTCACACCTAAGGTGCGATAGGGGAAATCTTCACTCTAGGGATGCTGAATATCGCCGGACTCAAGGCCTCCCCATCCCGGGCTAGGAACCTGAGTTTTTTACAAAATAATTTACCCGTGGATATCCTGGCCATCCAGGAAACCCACTGTCCACGAGGTTCCGAGGATGCTTGAAAAACAATGCTCCTACCATCCCTATCCTTTTGGTTGAAGCACTGTGGGGTGCTAATTCAGAAAAACAATTTTTTCAAATTTACATCTTCAGAAACATTCCTAAATGACTAGTGCTTGTTGTCACCTTCTCATGGGCCGATGTTGCACACACAATTGTCAACATTTATGCCCCAAACGGTGCACAAGAGCGTCAGGAATTTTCTTGTTGGTCAAATCCCTCCCGCTACCCCCCGATTCTTTCCTAATCGGCGACATGAACTGTTGGCTAACCTCACCAACGGACCGGTGGCCACCCTCACCCCACGCCCCACAGGGTCACATAGAACTACGCGTTCTAAAAGCCACCCTTGGGTTAATGGATGCGCTGCCGTGATATGCCCCACTGCTCAAAAACATGATGCGTCCCCACATCCACAACGGCCAATTAAGGTCCATGACCCGCATTGACCTTATTCTAGTGCCAGCGAAATTCCAACCCCACATCTCCCACTTCAAAACAACGAAAATGGAATTCTCTGACCACCGACTGGTCTCAATAACATACCACTTACCCGTCACAGTTGCAAAGGCCCCACATTGGTACAAAATCCGCCCCCCAGAGCTAGCTTCGCCAGGATTTTCCATGTGGGTGGAAGAAGCAACTTTGGCAAAATCGTTTGTTGCACCAATTTGCGCAGACCCCATTTCCACATGGGCAACTTTTAATAAAGACACCATCCGCCACTATTGCCATCTCTCATCCAGACGCTCACGAGCCACATCGGCGGTTATATCGCGCATGCTGGTGGAATTGGCCCACTTGGAGTCCAACATTCCAGCCTCAGGATATAGCCCTGCATGGGGCTGGAAGTGGGCGGAGGCAGCAGCCCACCTCAACGCACTTGAAAGGCAACACAGACATCAGGTTTGTGTCCAACACAGGGCCACACGCATCACTAAAGGCGACAAGTGCACCGCGTACTTCTTCAAAAAAATTTATGCACCACGCCAGAGCGTGGCATGCACACAGGTGCAAAGATCGGATAATTCTATTGTGGACACACTGGCCGAAGTAGCAATTGAAATACAAAGATATTACTCTGAGTTATACCGAGCTGAACCAATTCAGCTGACCGAAATGGCGGAATTTCTCGACAGAGCTCATATCTGCACCATTTTCTGATACCCAGAAATAATGAATTTAATTACTACAAACAAATTATGGACTACCATTTGTGGTGCGCCAAACTGAAAATGCCCAGGCCCAGATGGCATTCCATATGAGTTCTACAAAAAATATTTTAAATACATATCCCCATTGCTGCTAGCCTCACTCAACCAAAGCCTGTTGGAAACGCGCCTCCTACCAGGAGGACATGAGGCTTTTACAGTCACACTCTTCAAGAAAGGGGATAGGCTAGACTTAGCCAACTGGCGCCCCATTTCTCTAACAAACACAGACACCAAAATTTTAACAAAAATCATGGCTAACCGTTTAGGGACTGTAGCATCTGCCACCATCTCTCCAGAACAATTTGGTTTCATCCCCAGAAGGTCAATTTGGGATAACGTGCACTCTGTGGCTAATGTGTGTCAGTCCACAGCCTCTGGGGCACTTGTATTCTTAGACCAACAAAAGGCCTATGATAGAGTAAACTGGGAATACCTTAGGGCCTGCCTCCAACAATTCCGCCTACCTCCCCGCTTCATTAACTGGGTGATGCTGCTCACGGAATCTGCAACAATGGCTGTGCACGGCCCAGGTTTCCTAACGGATGTAGTCCATCCTCAAAGGGGCCTGCGACAAGGGGACCCCTGAGCCCACTCTTATACAACTTCAGCCTTGACCCACTACTGCGAAATGTGAATGCCCAACTCACTGGGGTCCATGTGCCAGGCCAAACCCCAATCAAGATGATGGCATTTGCAGATGATTGCGTGGTGGGGGTGTCTAATAACAAAGATGCACGCGCGCTTGAAGCCCTCATCCAGGAATATTCCCGGGTAAGCAACGCGGCACTAAACGCCTCCAAAACCGAAATCATCCTCCTTGGTCGATTTCAGAACTGCTGGGCCCCAGCAAGTAGTTCCCAACCCAGCCCAGCTGCTCGCCCAAGTCTACGCCTTACTAACTCAAAACACACCGCTCCACTGGTGCTCCCCTTTGTGCCGCGACCTACCATAGGACTGGTACGCCATCTGGGCGTGTGGTTGGAGGCAGGAGGATACGCGTCAGCAGTAATGGAGGGCCATATACTGGACAACGTGACGAAGCGAATCGCCTCTCTCAGAGCCCACCCTACTACCCTCACTGGCAGGGTTGTTCTTGCCAACTCTATGCTCCTATCCAAAGTCTGGTTTGGAGCCCACGCCATCCCCTTCTCCCCAAGCTTCTTCAAATCCCTGTATGCTTTGCTACAAGGTTGGCTTTGGTCAGGCCGCCCTCCACCAGTACAGCTAGATGTCATGTTTGGCCCTCATCATCATGGTGGCATGGGCCTACTTGACTTCAAAGCCCATGCCGCCAAGATCCTAGGCACCTGGATTGCGGCCGTCACTGCTCCTACACTCCCATCCCAACACTGGTCCCGCGCGGCCCACTCCAACTTCTCCCGAGCCTTGGGCCTCAACAATCCATCAAACCCCCACTCCCTGATGAAATACCTCGCATCACACACATCAGCCACAGGTCCTCACAGGACCAAAACCCACTACAAACGAATCCTACTCTCCATGCGAAGCACAGAGTGGAGAATTCATATTAGTGGACATACAACCCAAAGAGGCCGCCCCTCTCCTCAGTTCACACAAGAGGTACAGGGGCTACCCATCCATGATGGCGTGATCTCCACTCGACCCACAAGTCCTATCCAGGGTGGACTACCTGGACATGATGGACATCCCTTATTCCACTGAGACCCAAAAGACTATCTGGAAATATGCACACCATCCTCTGTTGCAGCCTCAAGTCCGTTCCCATGTGTGGCGCTGCCTGAGGCGGGTGTATCGTACACCTGAGCGCTCTAATGCTTTACACTCATCCTGTGTCGTGTGTGGCCAGTATGGGACGCTGTTTCACCGCCTGGAGAAGTGCCCCACCTCTAAAGTAATATGGCGCGAAGTCCAACGTCTGCTAGGCCAGGATCAAACACATCCCTTCAGTCTGTCAAGAGATATGTTTGCTTCATCAATGGCCTCCCCCTCCCACCCTCCCTTCGTGCTCTGGTGGTTGCAATCGCCATGTGGACTATCCACACGATTGTCTTGGATGCCATCGCCGGATCCATCCCCACCCTCCCTGAAGCTGTCCACAGATTCCGGTCTCATTTGGTGGATCACTTTCAAGCGTGGATGTTTGGATATCTCCCACCACGTCGCCGGCAGCTGGTCTCCTCCTGGTTCCCAGTCTGGTTCATCAAATCAGACCCCTTCCTCCACACGTGCTCAATAGTGGCTACGCCCCCTACACACGTTCCCTCCCCTTCCCATAAGTGGCGTTCCCGCTGGCAACAAGAGATAGCATCGCTTCTCTGGGGTGCCTCACCTGGTACTGAGTTTTGTCTCGTCTGAGTCATATTCGGAAGTGTCCATCCCATGGTCAGCCTTCCCCGCAATAAATTTAAAATTTAAAATATGATACTAAGCAAATTAAATCATCACACAAATAAATTACATCAAAGGCCAGTCAAAATTCTTAAAGGATATGCATTCAAGTACCATTCTCATGTATTCATAATGATGGACTTCACTGCTCAGCTTGCTTTTCAGTTGAGGCGAGATCTATGTATTTGAATCACCACCTTCATATATGTCTCTCTAAACTCATACACTAGGATCCTTCAAATGACGATACCTTTTGTATTTTTTGCTTCTCTTATGGTTGTTGGATCACCCAAGATGGTTGTTAAACCCTTCCTTAGCAAATTTGAACTAAAGGTTGTCAGGATTGTTTCAACCCATAATGCTAAAGGCCATCCTTTTAATCTAATGTAAAACTGACATGAGTCCTATTATCTTTAAAAAGGGCTCCAAGTTAAGACTCATATTTAAATTAGTATAAAGCACAGACAACAAACAGGCTGTTGTGCCTTAGTATAATTTAATTAGCGTATTGGAAAAGTCTTGCTATAAACCAAAGTTTAGGATTTAGCCTGATGAGAAAAAAAATAATACATTAAAATAACTTTATGCTTTCAAATAAATTTTATGGTAACTTGAAAAGTCTTACAGGCTATCTCATATTATAATAATTTGAAATTTGTAAAAACAAAAAAAGTACTAAAAAATATTTGTTAAATTTTATGTATATTTAAGTATGATTTGTAGGACATTTTTACCAAGCTTATTTGAAAATTAACTAACTCATGAGCTAATCGGATACCTATTTGAACTAGTAATTAAACAAGAAATAGGATTTTATAATAAGATATAACTTATTAGAGGGGGAAAAACTCCTTAACATCAATAGACCTTTGGTATCTCAAAACGCAATAGTGGGCGTAAGCCTAACTATAATAAAAACTCCAAGTAGTTATATAATGTAATTCCAAGCAGAATTTTGTTATTATACACCTGCTTAGTTTACTAAACTGTTATTAGAATTGGAGGGATTAGTTCCTTTATTAGAAAAAAGTAATTACTTATAAACTATTTCTTATAGTTAAGCGACTTTGACTTTATAATAAATCTAATTTGAATCTATTGCAAGGAAGGCTGACCAGGGGATGGACACTTCCAAATTTGACCAAAATAAACGAGACTTAGTAACATGGAAGGCACCCCAGAGAAGCAATGCTATCTCTTGTTGCCAGCGGGAACGCCACTATGGGGAGGAGGGGACGTGTGAAGGGGCCATAGCCACTATTGAACACATGTGGAGGAAAGGGTCCGATTTGATGAACCAAAATGGGAACCAGGAGGAGACCAGCTGACGGCGACGTGGCGGGAGGTACCCAAATATCCACGCCTGGAAGTGGTCCACCAAATGGGACGGAATCTGTGGAAAGCTTCTGAAAGGGAGGGGTGGAGCCTGCGATGGCATCCAAGACGATTGTGTGTATAGTCCACATGGCGATTGCGACAACCAGAGCATGGAGGGAGGGTGGAAGGGGGATACCATGGATATAGCAAACATATCTCTTGACAGACTGAAGGGATGTGTTTGATCCTGGCTAAGTAGACGTTGAACTTCGCGCCATATCACTTTAGAGGTAGGACACTTCTCCAGGAGGTGGAACAGCGTTCCATACTGGCCACACACGATGCAGGATGAGTGTAAAGCGTTAGAGCGCTCAGCAGTATGGTACACTCGCTTCAGGAAGCGCCACACATGGGAGCGGACTTGAGGCTGCAACAGAGGGTGGTGTGCGTATTTCCAAATAGTCTTCTGGCTCTCAATGGAATAAGTGATGTCCATCGAGTCCAGGTTGTCCACCCTGTATAGGACATGGGGCCGTGTGGGGATCACGCCATCTTAAATGGATATCCCCTGTACCTCTTGTGTGAACTGAGGAGAGGGGCGGCCTTTCTGGGCTGTGTGTCCACTAATATGTATTCTCCACTCTGCTCTCCGCATGGAGAGGAGGATTCATTTGTAGTGGGTTTTAGTGCTGTGAGGGCCTGTGGCCGATGGGTGGGAAATCAGGTATTTCATCAAGGAGTGAGGGTTCGATGGATTGTTAAGTCCCAAGGCGTGGGAGAAGTTGGAGCAGGACACGCGGGACCAGTGTTGGGAGGGGAGCGTAGGGGCAGTGAAAGCCGCGATCCAGGTGCCCAAGGTCTTTGCAGCATGGGCTTTGAAGTCAAGCATGCCCATGCCACCATGACGATAAGGGCCAAACATGACCTCTAGCCATGCTGGTGGTGGGCGGCCTGACAAAAATCCATCCTTTCAGGAGGGCATACATGGATTTGAAAAAGCCTGGGGAGAAGGCGATGGCGTGGGCTCCAAACCAGACTTTGGAGAGGAGCATGGAGTTGGCTAAAACAATCCTGCCAGTAAGGGAAGTAGGGTGGGCTATGAGGGAGGCGATGCACTTCATCACGTTGTCTAGAATATGACTTTAACATTCCTGCTGAGGCATACCCGCCTGCCTCCACCCACACGCCCAGGTGACGGACAGGCCCTATGGTAGGGCGTGGCACGAAGGGGAGCACTAGTGGGGCGGTGTGGGGTGAGCATGGAGTGTGAGCACATGTGTGAGCAGATGGGCCGGACTGGGCACTGGTCGCTGGGGCCCAGCATGCTTGATACCGACCAAGGAGGATGATTTCATTTTTGGAAGCGTTCAGTGCAGCATTACTTACCTGGGAATATTCCTGGATGAGAGCTTCAAGCGCGCGTGCATCTTGATTATTATACACCCCAACCACACAATCATCTGCAAACGCCATCATCTTGACTGGGGCTTGGCCTGGGGCATGGACCCCAGTGAGGTGGGCATTCACGTTTCGAAGTAGTGGGTCAAGGCTGAAGTTATATAAGAGTGGACTAAGGGGGTCCCCTTGGCGTAGGCCCCTTTAAGGGCGGACTACTTCTATTAGGAAGCCAGGGCCACGCACTGCCATTGTTGCAGATTCCGTGAGCAGCATTACCCAGTTGATGAAGCGAGGGGTAGGTGAAATTGATAAAGGCAGGCCCTGAGGTATTCCCAGTTTACTCTATCATAGGCCTTCTGTTGGTCCAAAAATACAAGTGCCCCAGAGGCTGTGGACTGGCATGCGTTAGCCACAGAGTGCACTTTGTCCCAAATCGACCTTCTGGGTATGAAACTGAATTGTTCTGGGGAGATGGTGGTAGATGCTACAATCCCTAAATGGTTAGCCATGATTTTAGTTAAAATTTTTGTATCAGTGTTAGTTAAAGAAATGGGGCGCCAGTTGGCTAAGTTTAGCTTGTCCCCTTTCTTGAAGAGTGTGACGGTGAAGGCCTCTTGTCTTCCTGGTAGGAGGCGCGTTTCCAGAAAGCTCTGGTTAAGTGAGGCAAGCAGCAGTGGGGTTATATATTTGAAGTACTTTTTATAGAATTCATATGGAATGCCATCTGAGCCTGGGAATTTCCGATTTGGTGCACCACGGAAGGCTGTCCAGAGTTCATTTGGAGTAATCAAATTCATTAATTCTGGGTATCAGGAAAGGGTGCAGATGTGGGTGCGGTCAAGAAATTTCGCCACTTTAGCCAGCTGAATTTGATCAGATCAGTATAACTCAGAGTAATACTTTTGTATTTTGATTGCCACTTTGGCTGGCGTATCCGTGACAGAATCATCCAATCTCTGCACCTGTGTGCAGGCTACGCTTTGGCATGGTGCAAAGAATTTTTCTAAAAAAATATGCGGTGCACTTGTCACCCTCTGTAATGCGTTTGGCCCTGTACTGAACATAAACCCAATGTTTGTGTTGCCTTTTGAGCTCGTTGAGGTGGGAAACTGCTTCCGCCCACTTCTGGCCCCATGCTGGGCTGTAGCCTGTGGCTGGGATGTTGGATTCCAGGTGTGCCAACTCTGCCAGAGCGCGCGAAATAATGGATGATGTAGCTCGTGAGCGTTGGGAGGAGAGGTGGCGAGAGTGGCGGATGGTATCCTTTTTGAAGGCTGACCATGTGGAAATTGGGTCCTCGCAAAACGGTGTAACAAACTCTTTTTCCAAAGGTGCTGATTCCACCCAAGTGGAAAATCCTGCGATGCAAGTTTGGGAGGGCGGAGTTTTCACCAACGTGGGGCCTTAGCCACTGTGACAGGTAGGTGCTAGGTTATCAAGACCAGTCAGTGGTTGGAGAATTCGATTTTTGTTGTTTTGAAGTGGGAAATGTGAGATTGAAATTTTTGCCGGCATGAGGATAAGGTCAATGTGGGTCATGGACCTTAGTTAGCCGTTGTGGACATGGGGGCGCATCATGTTTTCTAGCAGCGGAGTGTGCCATGGCAGCGCATCCATTAACCCAAGGGTGGCCTTTAGAACGCAAAGTTCTATGTGACCCTGAGGGGGCGTGGGAAGAGGAAGGCCAACGGTCTGTGGGTTAGTTTAGCCAACAGTTCATGTCACCGACTATGAAGGGATCAGGGGGTAACAGGAGGGATTTTACTGACGAGAAAAATTCCTGATGCTCTTGTGCACAGGTTGGGGCATAGATGTTGACGATTGCGTGCACCACATCAGCCCACAAGAAAGTGACAACGAGGACTTGGCCATTAATGAAGGATTCTGACAATAAAACTTTGCAAAATTGTTTTTCTGAACTAGCACCCCACAGTGCTCTGACCAAAAGGATAGGGATGGAAGAAGCATGGTTTTCCAAGCATCCTTGGAACCTCATGGACAGTGGGACTTCAGGATGGGCATGATGTTTACAGGTAATTTTTTTTGTACAAAACCCAGTTTCCTAGCCTGGGACGGTGAGGCCTTGAGTCCGGCGATCCTCAACGTCCCTAAAGTGAAGGTTTCCCCCATTGCACCTTAGGAGCGAGGGGTGGGCACCCAGGCCACTAGCCTCCTCTAGATCCCCATGGGCCTTCATGGCAGCATGGTGTTTGCAGCAACGCTATTGGTGTTTTTGTTAATTTTGGTGGAAAGGTTCACGTTGGCTTTTGCCTTCACTTTTATGTTTCCCCAACATTGAACAAATTTTTTGTGAAGCAGATGAGTTTGGTGCACCAACGATTGGGTTAAAAAATTTTCAGGTAGGTTGGAAACCAAGTCAGTTTAACTGGGGCTTGGTTGCAAAGGTTGGGTGAGATTGAGTCACCCATCGGATCCTCAGATTGGGTGGCCCAATTGGCATGGGATTCCCAATCTGATTGGTTGATGAATTCCTGAGTTGCTTCCGCTGCGAAGGTTTTGATGTCCTCCTGGCGTTAGGAGTGTGGGATGGCGGAAGTGACTTTGGCCGCTTCCTTGGCTGTGGCCCTGCAGGCCTGTTTGGCCTTCTTTTGCTCTTGAGGGGAGATAGGCTTTACTAGTAGGTAGCAGCCTTATGCTCCCCACGGGAAAGCCTCTTTGGTGCTGGTGGTTGGTTCATAGTGCGCCTCTCCGCTGGCCATAGCCGCCGAGGGGTGCTCTTGGAATGTGATACCCTCTTTGGTGGGGCATGCGTGTGCCTTATGGCCAAATGCGTCACAGTGGGTGCAGATGGGGGGCGCGCTGTCTACGGTTAACTGGAAAGGGTGGGTGGTATGCCCTTCAATTTCAATATATGTGGAGTGAGGAATCTGGGTTAGGTCCTTTGCAATCTGCTCAGGTGGAGTTAGAACTGCAATGGCTTTGCTGGTGCACAGGTGTGGCATCAGCGTAAAACATTGCATCTCGAAGGATTGTATTTCTCCATATACAGTGAGACCATCTTTCAGGTGCTGCTCCGGAATGGCACGTTTGACTGTAGTGGGCAAAAGTCAAATGTGAGGAAAATTTGGTTGAATTTTGTCCATCTGGTGCTTTTGGTTTCAACAACCTTTTGCCCTTCAGGGAGGTTGATCACTATGTGCACTGCAGCAGCTTCATCTGCTGCCTCCTTGTTTTCAAAACTGAGGTCCAGCCAACCGTGTGACATGGAGTGAGGTGTAATGTACACTGTGGTTGGGAAAAAATGTGTACATCCCACAAACTTTTCCCATAAAGCTGTTTGTTGGATGTCCAGAAAAACCCAGACTCCATATTCCACCGACGAGAGTGGTTGGGAGTGCGGCGTGTTGATGTACTGGTTGCATCATGCTTGCCAAGCGAGGATTTCTGGGGAAATAGTGACCGCCACTTTTTTATTTTTTCTATTCTGCCATTTTCTCTGGGCGTTCTCAACGTTTGAGGTCGCGGGCCTACCACCTGTGCCTCTTAACTTACTTGCCCAACTGATCCCTGACATGAACGCAGACTAATCTCCTCTGTGAGATTATCAAAAAAGAATTAGACTTGAATTGAATAAGTTGCAAAAGTGATTGCAACAGGAGAGAAATTTTTTGATTCTTTATAATACATCTAAATATCAAATTTAAATTTATTGCGGGGAAGGCCGACCATGGGACGGACACTTCCAAATATGACTCAGGAAAGACAAACTTAGTACCAGGGGAGGCACCCCAGAGAAGCGATGCTATCTCTTGTTGCCAGCGGGAACGCCACTTATGGGGAGGAGGAGGGGACATGTGAAGGGGTCGTAGCCACTATTGAGCACGTGTGGAGGAAGGTAGTCTGATTTGATGACCAGACTGGGAACCAGGAGGAGATTAGCTGTTGGCGACGCGGTGGGAGGTATCCAAATATCTATGCTTGAAAGTGGTCCACCAAATGAGACCGGAATCTGTGGACAGTTTCTGGGAGGGTGGGGGTGGGGCCTGCGATGGCATCTAAGACAATCGTGTGGATGGTCCACATGGCGATTGCAACCACCAGAGCACGGAGGGAGGGTGGAAGGGAGGAGGTCATTGATAGAGCAAACATATCTCTTGACATACTAAAGGGATGCGTTTGATCCTGGCCCAGAAGACGTTGAACTTCGCGCCATATCACTCTAGAGGTGGGGCACTTCTTCAGGCTGTGGAACAGCGTTCCATACTGGCCACACACGACACAGGATGAGTGTAAAGCGTTAGAGCGCTCAGCTGTACGATACACGCCTCAGGCAGCGCCACACATGGGAGCGGACTTGAGGCTGCAACAGAGGATGGTGTGCGTATTTCCAGATAGTTTTTTGGGTCTCAATGAAGTAAGGGATGTCCATCATGTCCAGGTAGTCCACCCTGGATAGGACATGGGGTCGAATGGGGATCACGCCATCATGGATGGGTAGCCCCTTTACCTCTTGTGTGAACTTAGGAGAGGGGCGGCCTCTTCGGGCTGTATGTCCACTACTTAGAATTCTCCACTCTGCGCTTCGCAAGGAGAGTAAGATTCGTTTGTAGTGGGTTTTAGTCCCGTGAGGACCTGTGGCCAATGTGTGTGATGCAAGGTATTTCATCAGGGAGTGGGGGTTTGATGGACTGTTGAGGCCCAAGGCTCGGGAGAAGTTGGAGCGGGCCACGCGGGACCAGTGTTGGGATGGGAGTGTAGGGGCGGTGACGGCCGCGATCCAGGTGCCCAGGATCTTGGCAGCATGGGCTTTGAAGTCAAGCAGGCCCATGCCACCTTGATGATGAGGGCCAAACATGACCTCTTTCCGTACTGGTGGAGGGCGGCCTAACCAAAGCCATCCTTGCAGCAAGGCATAAAGGGACTTGAAGAAGCTTGGGGAGAAGGCGATGGCGTGGGCTCCGAACCAGACTTTAGATAGGAGCATAGAGTTGGCTAGAACAACCCTGCAAGTGAGGGTAGTAGGGTGGGCTCTGAGAGAGGCAATTCGCTTCGTCACGTTGTCCAGTATATGGCACTCCATTACTGCTGACGTGTATCCGCCTGCCTCCATTCACACGCCCAGATGGCGCACCAGTCCTATGGTAGGACATGGCACGAAGGGGAGCACCAGTGGAGTGGTGTGTGTTGAGTTAATAAGGCGTGGGCGTGGGCGAGAAGATGGGCCAGGTTGGGAACTAATTGCTGGGGCCCAGCAGTTCTGAAAATGACCAAGGAGGATGATTTCGGTTTTGGAGGCGTTCAGTGTCACATTGCTTACCCGGGAATATTCCTGGATGAGGGCTTCAAGTGCACGTGCATCTTTATTATTAGACACCCCCACCACGCATTCATCTGCAAATGCCATCATTTTGACTGGGGTTTGGCCTGGCACATGGACCCCAGTGAGTTGGGCATTCACATTTCACAGTAGTGGGTCAAGGCTGAAGTTGTATAAGAGTGGGCTGAGGGAGTCCCCTTGTCGCAAGCCCCTTTGAGGGCGGACTACTTCCGTTAGGAAGCCTGGGCCACGCACTGCCATTGTTGCAGATTCCGTGAGCAGCATCACCCAGTTGATGAAGTAGGGGGTAGGCGGAATTAATGGAGGAAGGCCCTTAGGTATTCATAGTTTACTTATCATAGGCCTTTTGTTGGTCCAAGAATACCAGTGCTCCTGAGGCTGTGGACTGACATGCATTAGCCACGGAGTGCACGTTATCCCAAATCAACCTTCTGGGGATGAAAAGAACTGTTCTGGGGAGATGGTGGCAGATGCTACAGTACCTAAACGGTTAGCCATGATTTTTGTTAAAATTTTGGTGTCTGTGTTTGTTAGAAAAATGGGGCACCAGTTGGCTAAGTTAAGCTTATCCCCTTTCTTGTAGAGTGTGACAGTAAAGGCCTCATGTCCTCCTGGTAGGAGGCGCGTTTCCAGAAGGCTCTGGTTAAGTGAGGCGAGCAGCAATGGGGATATGTGTTTGAAATATTTTTTGTAGAACTCATATGGAATGCCATCTGGGCCTAGGCATTTTTGGTTTGGCGCACCATGAATGGCTGTCCATAATTCGTTCGGAGTAATTAAATTTATTATTTCTGGGTATCAGAAAATGGTGCGGATAAGAGCTCAGTTGAGAAATTCCGCCACTTCAGCTGGCTGAATTGGTTTCTGCTCGGTATAACTTGGAGTAATATTTTTGCATTTTGATTGCCACTTTGGCCGGTATGTCTGCAATGGAATTATCCAATCTTTGCACCTGTGTGCAGCCACGCTCTGGCGTGGTGCGAAATTTTTTTTTCTAAAGAAATATGCGGTGCACTTGTCGCCTTTAGTGATGCGTGTGGCCCTGTATTAGACACAAACCTTATGTTTGTGTTGCCTTTCGAGTGCATTGAGGTGGGCGGCTGCCTCCGCCCACTTCCAGACCCATGCAGGGCTGTATCCTGTAGCTGGAATGTTGGACTCCAAGTGGGCCAATTCCACCAGAGTGCATGAGATAACCGCTGATGTGGCTCATGAGCATCTGGAGGAGAGATGGCGATAGTGGCAGATGGTGTTCTCTTTGAAAGTTGCCCATGTGGAAAATGGGGTCCGTGCAAAACGGTGCAACAAACAATTTTGCCAAAGTTGCCTCTTCTACCCATGTGGAAAATCCTGGCGACGTGAACTTGGGGGGCAGATTTTGCACCAATGTGGGGCCTTAGCAACTGTGACTGGTAGGTGGTAGGTTATTGAGACCAGTTAGTGGTTGGAGAATTCCGTTTTCATTGTTTTGAAGTGGGAGATGTGGGGTTGGAATTTCGCCGGCGTTAGAATAAGGTCAATGCGGGTCATGGACCTTAATTGGCCATTGTGGATGTGGGGATGTGTCATGTTTTTGAGCAGCGGGGCATGTTGCGGCCGCGCATCCATTAACTTAAGGGTGGCTTTTAGAACACGTAGTTCTATGTGACCCTGTGGGGCGTGGGATGAGGGAGGCCATTGGTCCATTGGTGAGGTTAGCCAACAGTTCATGTCGCTGACTAGGAAAGAATCCGGGGGTAGTGGGAGGGATTTGAATGATGAGAAAAATTCCCGGCGCTTGTGTGCACCATTTGGGGCATAGATGTTGACAATTGCGTGTGCTACATCAGCCCACGAGAAGTGATAACAAGCACTCGGCCATTTAGGAATTTTTGTGAGAATGTGAATTTGAAAAACTATTTTTCTGAATTAGCACCCCACAGTGCTTCAACCAAAAGGATAGGGATGGGAGGAGCATTGTTTTCCAAGCTTCCTCGGAACCTCATAGACAGTGGGACTCCTGGATGGCCAGGATATCCACGGGTAAATTGTGTTTTTAAAAACTTAGTTTCCTAGCCTGGGATGGGGAGGCCTTGAGTCCGGTGATATTAAACGTCCCTAGAGTGAAGGTTTCCCCCATCACACCTTAGGTGTGAGGGGTGGGCCCCTGGGCCCACCAGCCTTTTCTAGGTCCCCATGAGCTTTCACAGCAGTGCGGGTGTTAGCAGCAATGCTATCAGAGTTTTTGTTGATTTTTGCAGAAAGAGTTGCATTGGCTTTGGCCTTCACTTTTTGTTTTCCCAACGTCGGACAAATTTTTTGTGGTGCAGATGAGTTTGGTGCACCGTTGAGCAGGTCAAAAAAAAATTTTCAGTTGGGATAGGTCCCAAGTCAGTTTCAACTGGAGCTTGGGTGCAATGATTGGGTGAGAATGAAATCCCATCAGATCCTCGGATTGAGTGGCCCACTTGGCATGGGCTTCCCAATCTGATTGGATGATGGATTCCCAAGTTGCTTCCCCTGCGAAGGTCTCCATGTCCTCCTGGCATTGTGAGTGTGGGATAGCGGTGGTGGCCTTGGCCGCTTCCTTAGCCGTGGCCCTGCAGGCTTGCTTGGCCTTCTTCCACTCCTGCGGGGAGATAGGCTTTACCAATAGGTAGCAGCCTTGTGCTCCCCACGGGAAAGCCTCCTTGGTGCTTGCAGTTGGTTCATAGTGCGCCTCTCCGCTGGCCATGGCCGCTGAGGGGTGCTCTTGGAATGTGACGCCCTCCTTGATGGGGCATGCGTGCACCTTATGGCTGAACGTGTCACAGTGGGTGCAAATGGGGTGCACTGTCCGCAGTCACTCAGAACGGGTGGGTGGTATGCCCTGCGATATCAATTTGTGGAGTGCAGGATCTGGGTTAGGTCCTTCACGATCTCCTCAGTTGGGGTCAGAACTGCGATGGCTTTGCCAGTGCACAGGTGTGGCATCAGCGTGAAGCGTTGCATTTTGAAAGATTATATTTTGCTGTATATGGCGAGACCATCTTTCAGGTGTTGTTCCAAAATGTCACATTTTACCGTAGTAGGCAAAAAGTCAAACGTGAGAAAAATTTAGTTTGATTTTGTCCATCTGGTGCATTTGGTTTCGACGACCCATTGCCATTTGGGGAGGTCAACCACTATGCACACCGCTGCAGCCTTGTCTGCTGCTTTTTTGCTTTCAAAACCTAGGTCCAGCCAACCACACGACATGGAGTGAGGTGTGATGTACACTGCGGTCGGGAAAACTTTGTGTACATCTTCACAAAATTTTTCCCATAAGGCCATTTTTTAGATGTCCAGATACACATGGACTCCAAATTCCACCGACAAAAGTGGCTGGGAGTGTGGCGTGTTGATGTACTGGTTGCATTGTGCTTGCCACGCGAGTATCTCTGGGGAAACTGTGTGATCGTTGGTTTTTAAGATTTTTGTCTATTCTGCCAAATTCTCCGGGGCGTTTTCAAATGTTGGAGGCCATGGGCCTTCCAACTGCTCCTCTTACCTTGCTTGCCCAACTGCTCCCTGACATGGGCGCAGACTAATCTCCTCTGTGAGATTACCAAACTAGATTCAGTCTGAATTAAATAGGTTGCAATAGTGATTGCAACGAGAAAGAAAAGTTGGAAATAGGTGCTAAAGAATAAGCTCCTTTATAATACATCTATATGGAACAATTTCTAATTTTGAATAAAGCATCAGGTTGTAAATTCATGAGGTAAGAAAAAATAGGTTAGTGATTTAATTTGTTATTTAGATAATCTAAATATGCAGATATCCTTTTGTTATTGTGGTTATTTTTTATAGGAACCAAATTCTATAACTCTTTTTGGTTAAACAAAAAAGATAAAGGGAGTTTGTCATAGATGCAGCTAATAAAACAAATACTGGACCTCCAGTCTGGATGAGTGAACACCCAAAATGCAAACCATAATACCATGGGTATTGCCAAGTCCCATGAGATGATTTTTGGAGTGAATCAAAAGAACAAGGAAAAAATAAGACATGCAAAGCGGTCAAATTGGCCTCCCTTCCTGACCTCAGGTACACTGTGGATAAACGCTGAGTTAAGGCCAAGCAGGATCAGGTAAATCCTCAGAACAAGCGTGATGAATTATTAGATGTAACATCAACATTACTTAAAATTACTAATAACGGTTTAAATGAGGATGTGTCGTTATATTTGGATTTCAAATGGGGTTAAGCTCAGTTAGTAAATTTAATATTTCTAACGGTAATAGAATGCAGCTGGTGTTAAAAAAATTGAGTTCACACCTACTTGAGTATAGAACTACCATGGATTGTGGTATTGTATTATTGGCTAAAATCAATCTCAGCCCCGTCAAATTTGCTTCAGGCCATTGCTCATTTTTCTCTTGAAATAGTGTTTTCATGAACAATATCTGGGTTAGTCATATCCCATACCTAAAATAAAGGCTATTTTATCTATTTACTAATCTTATGATACCTTTTTCTGGCCTTAAAGGTTTCTTCCTCATAGGGTTTTCTGTGTTTTTCTCTCAAGCTATGAAAGTGTTGTCGCCTTACTGTGTGCGTTTACTTTTTTTATTAATAGTTTATTCTTAAAGATTTAGAGACACTATATTTGTATTAGACGTCCATTCCAATTATTATTTTTGCGGGGATTTTTGTGTGGGATTCATTAATAGCAGTATATAAGTACATTTATTGTTTTCCGTGGTCCCTAGTCTTCTCATCGCAACACTATCATTCATTCTGATAATGACCCAACTCAGCGTTTCTTTTTTTACTGCCCATGGGAAGGCTTCTGCCCTTACTATTAGTAGTTTGTGGGTTTTGACCATTCAAGGCCTTGCTACATGGGCCTTTAAAATATTAACAAGGTGAGTTGACTTTAGGACAAATATACCACACCAAGAATATTTCTTGCCAGTACATTTTTTGAACTTGTATTGAATAAAACCTCCATTAGGGTTAAATCAGGAATTACCCTGCCAGGCTAGCCATTCTTTACATGGGCCTTTTTTTAAAGCTTTTATCAATTTTCAAAAACCATTTCTTAATTGGAGTTAAAATCTTAGTGGCTTCACTGCTCATTAACAAATATTAACCACTAAAATTTTAACTGCACAGGCTCAGTGTTGTGCAATCCTTGCCTTCTCTGATTATTATATACAATTGATAATAGTATGAAGACTATTAAACGTAGCGAATAGACCACAAGTGTTAGGTTTAATGCTTGACCAGTATTCCTCCCTGAAATACTCTAGATGTCCTCAGTATAGGTTTATTTCTATATCAGCCTAACTTGATCCACGCTCAGATCCTAGTTTACAGCCCTTCCTCTGGTGACATACAGTTGGCAGCAATTACCTTCTTAGCTCAGCTTCTTTTCTCTGGATCCTTAATCCTAACTCTTAATCCTTCTAAAGAGTCCCCAATTAAAGCACACAAGCAATTATTTCCTTGAAGATGAATAGAATTAATAAATTCTGCTAAAGTATATTATACTACTTATTGTTCTTTATTAAGTGAATTCTTAGAGGAATTTATAGTGATAAGTTGGTGCCTAACCCTTGGTTGGCACCTCGGCAATGAAATAGCAGCCGTTGCTGTTAAATTACACTTTGTGGTCACATTATTGATGGTCTTCCCCATCCTTGCTAGGATCCCATTGTTAGACATCCTTGAGACTTAAAATAGAAAGAGTCAGAAAACGTGACACTAACATTTTCTAATAGAGGAACTCTCTCTCAATTCTCTCATTTTTAGTCAAAATTGTAGTTTTGAGTTTTTAATAACAGCTTCATAAGTTGTCAACCTAATCAAGTTACTTATGTTGAAGTATATGACGCCCGCTGCCCCCACGTGGGGAAGTGGTGTGCCACCTCCTAATTTTTTTCAGCCATTGCTGAACATGCTTAAGCTGGCTTGGCTAGCCCTCCATAAACTTCATGACACTATGTCCCACCTAAGGACTTAGCCTTACATCTCTCCTGAACCCAAGTGATGCCACGTTGCCCCCTTGTGCTCCCCCAGAGCAACATGCAATTTGGCCTTCAGGTTGACTATGGTAAGTTGTTCCCCTATTCAGATAAAGCTGTTATCAAATTAGCCCAGGCTGTTATGCAGTTTTCAGGCTTCATCAACTTCAGCCCCTTCAAGGGGTAATTTGATCTCAGCTTCTCAAGTGAAGCTGATGCTGCAGTAGCAGTTACCATCCCCCTAGTGTTCCAGGGAACCCCCTCCCAACTACTCATATCAGGTTGCCCACTGATAACGCTCTTGTGGTTCATTTTTGGGCCACCATACCCGCCTATCACCCAAAATTTTAGTTAATGAAATTATTGCTGAATTATTGGAATATGGTTCCAATCCCATAATACAATTTGTGATTCCCAATGGAGCCACCTGCCTCACAGGCCCCCGCGCCTTCACAAAAATTTGTCAAGTATCAACAGAAATAGCCCTCTTGATCCCCCCTTGCACCATTATCCCCTCTTCCCCAGACCATCCTTTTTGGGCTCAATGTAGATTGAGGACGTACCTTCTACCCTACATGTTTAAAACTGAACCATTTAAAACGGCTCTGCCCCTCCATCTTATTAGCCATGGCACCCACACCTGAATCTTCGCATGATGATCCCATAGCCAATCCAATTACGTTTTTAGCTGGGGTACTATCTTACCCCCTCCCCCAAAGAGGTAGCCACAGAAATCACTGAGTCAACCAACCAAAAAATACCTCAA
Organism: Massospora cicadina; assembly: GCA_022478985.1. Lineage (NCBI taxonomy): Eukaryota > Fungi > Entomophthoromycota > Entomophthoromycetes > Entomophthorales > Entomophthoraceae > Massospora > Massospora cicadina. The sequence continues at coordinate 37,870 of JAKSZP010017232.1, read as the reverse complement.
AGAACCTTTTCTCCTGAACCCACCAATTAGAGCCAGAATGAGCTAATTTAAGTTCTAAACCATTCTCTCAGCCACACGTCACAGATAACCCATATGTAAATAATCCAATCAAATTCAACAAAAATCCATGGGATTATTTGGTTGAGGTTGATGAATTGGGCGAGCTTAAACCTGAATCTGAATGGGCTGGTCCCCCTCCATTCAAAATGTACCTAAATACTGAATATGCGTCCCAATTTTCAAAGCTCCACTATGTGCCTCACCATGATGCCACCTCATAAAAAAGTAACCACCAACTAGCTGAAGAGGCAGTTGCCTCCCCTGAATGTCGCCCAACCCATAAAGCCGTTGCAAAATCAGTTGCAGTACTGACTGCAGGTCTGCCACCTCCTATCCTACCTAGTACCATGCTTCCAAAACATAAAAAAGGACATCTCCGCTACTATCAGGTAGTAAATTTAGCAGTTCAATAAGTTGCAGCGGTTATAAATTTTGTCCCAAAGACCTTCATTACCCGCAACAACCTTGCAACCATCGCCACCTTACCCAAAGTACGCCTTAAGGCTGAAAAAAACACTTTTAACCTAATAACCACCCTCTTCATCGCACACATTAAGTTGCAAGCACCTCTTTGTTATCTTGACCCACATTTCCATGATGCGCCCACATTTTCTACTCAATCCCAGTGAACCAAATATATTTGAAAAGCAACTTGCTTAGGTAATAGGACTTGTTAACCATTAAGGCAGGTCATGCACCAACTGATCAATTCGCTAGTTGCAGGCAGCATCACTTGCCTTACAACTTGTTTCTTGAATTCCCATATAGTTGATGATGAAACTAAACGATCCTTCTCAGTACACCTGATAGTTAATCATTGATCAACTTTCAGATGCCCTCATTTCGTCAGAAACTCTGCCTAATGAGATCTTAAGCATTCACCTAGATTGTTAGTGATGGATATGAACCAGGAGAATTACCTAAAATCCCCCAAACATTGTTAAACCAAAATTCGGGGTCTAATGATATCCAATTCACTTCACTATAGGGTTTTATCCCCTAGCGTCCTCCGGTAATCTAGATGGCTGGAAATGTGGGCAAAAATCTTAACGCAACCCCCTCTTGCCTATGTTTTATTGCGATAATAGGATTGGGATAGGAGGATAAATTTGGACCCTAGGTCAAATACTTCTTTGTTTCAAACAGAGTACAGTTGATTGGTACTCTATGCTGCTTTGGGACATTTTCAGCATGTGGCTCTCTTACTCTTCCTCCTCGCTACTGCCTACTCAGATCATAGCCCCCACGCTCTTCTGTTGTGCTGGCTGATTAATTTACTTGTGATGATATTAATCCTGGGATCTAGTTTCCCCCCATCAGGACATATTAATTACTGTCATATTTAAAATTCTTGGTCTAGGGTCCTCAATTTCCTGATTTTCCTCCTCATTCTCAACAGGAGATTCTTGCCATCAATGTTTGTTTCATGACACAATTATTAATGCTCATTTATATTTGCTCAAGTTACCTTGTCATATAAACTTCTTGATTTATATCATTCTTAATTCTTCTCTGGAGAGCATATCTCATTAATTTCGAGATTAATTTTCTTGTAATTATAGCTTATTTGACTCCAGAATGCATAATGTCAACTATCATAAAAGTCTAACATCCCCCCTATTGTCCAGCTCATATTTCAGTTTAAAGTCTTGGTACCAACGATTTCTTGATAGCATGTCCAATAAAGACCTTAGGCTCTTCCAACTGATGAGTTGATCTGCATGATGGAACCTCTTCTATGGTCCTCCCAGGACTCATACTCCCAGTCAAGTGCCCGTGGCCAGTCCTTCCATGGAATTACCAGAAATGGTATCCAACCCTGACGAAACTAGCTTACAATTGTCTCTAATGACTCACAACCAATCCTTTCTCTGTTTTTGATTCCCAAGTTAGACTTTGAAACTCTCCTGGATTCAGCTCCATTTGTGAATACTCCTACAATAATCATTAAGCCTCAGAAAGCAATTCCTTCCACTCTCAATCAATCATTCCTTTTTGGATCAGAATTGCTTACAGAGTTCCTTTTCTGAATCAGCCAATATTACAAACCAGCTGTTCTGTCAACTGAAATGGTCATCAGAAACTGCAAATGTTCCAAACTCCCCTACGCAGAATTGAGGACCCATGTAACTGAGGCTCTCTCAATAGCTCTGAACCTCTCCAATATCAAAAAAATTCGAGATCAATACGTTATAGCCTATGCTCTTTATTTTATTCGCCAAGTTCTCTAAAGTTGGGCCACAAATCTCTAAGCCTCTCCAAGATTCTTTTGTTCATTCTGTTTCTTTCTTCCAAGAAGCTCATAGTCTTCATCTGCAGGATGCCATTTGCTCCATGCATGACTATCTCATCTCTGGCACATCCTATCAGTAACTTCCCCTGACTGCTTTGATTGGGGGCATAATTAAGCAACCCCCACCTAATATCCCTTGCTTGATGCCAGCCCATATGACCAATGTTCTTGATGAAGCCCATCAGCAAGTGCTCAAGACCAATCTTTCAGCTCTAGTGCCATATTGGGATTACCTGGGTTTATTTACCAGCTGCCCCTTCTTGTTCTGTTGCTACCCTCCCTGATCCAGGTAACAAGTTTGGCAAGTACCAATATTTCCATTTCTCTTCCCCTAGTTGCATTCTCACAGGGATCCACCTCCACTCAGCAAACTTTGCTTTGAGTAGGTCTAACCCTTACTAGCATCCAATCTCACATAGATTTTAACAGTTTGTTTACTCCTACTGAGATCCATCCTTACTCCCCAAGAGGTGACATAAGCGGAGTCATCCATGAGTTGAGAATAACCAATAAAAAATTATAAAGAAGTATCTTTTTTCTCTGTTTTTAATAATTTCTCCCCACTATATTATTTATCAATATGTTATTTTTTTCTTCTTTATTATATAAAACTTGACCTTCATTTGGTTCATCGGTCCATCTTTTTTATTTATTCCCCCAAACTGGTTCATAGGTAAACATGGAACTACCAGTTTTCTATAGTTCTGAGGTCTTATTTTTAAAGACTTAATCTTCTAGTTTTGTTTGGCAGTCCTTTTTTTGTACTTAATCAAATGATTAGAACATAACCATCTTAATGGTTCAGCAGTCCCTTGGAAATACTTTTTGCAATATATTTTCAATGATCCATCGCTTTAAGTATTTAACATGGACTCAATTCACTATCCTTCCATCCAAAAGGTTTTTGATGTTATAGGGTTCATAGCCATCTTAGTGATAACCTCAAGCAGACCTGACCACAATGCATTTAATTTGCTTCTTCTCTAAAAACCATACGTATAGCAATAGGCAACTCTTTCACTTAATAAGTTCCCAATAAGGCTGGTCAGTTCTTATTATCCATTATTCTGCTCTTATCCTTTTCTTTAAGGTCATATCAAATGCTTGCAATTGCATTTCGATCAGGATATTTGACAATGGGTTCAGGTACTGCTTGGTACTCATCCCTGATATTGGTTCTACTACCAAATATAAAATTGGCGGCAATGCGGCTTTCCTCCCATATAGAAACTTAAAAGGGGTTTTTCCTGTAACCATATGATGGTTTATGTTGTAGGCAAATGTCACAAACAAAGGTACATTCCCCACGTGGAAGTTCTCCCTGCGACCAGCTTCCTTAGCGTCATGGCCATCATCCCATTGACCCGTTCTATTAGTCCGTTTGTCTCCAGCTGTTAAGATACTGATGAAACTCCTTAGATCCCCATTATTTCATTTAATCATGAGATCACATGAGACATATAACTTATCTCATTATTGCTTAACAAGACCTGAGTGCATCCATGTTGATATATTACTTGATACAGGATAAACTTAAAAGTGCTTGTAGCATCTACTTTTGCCAAGGCCTTCATCTCGACCCATCTCATCAGATGGTCAATCGCAACTATGATGCATTTTAATCCCCTGGTACTCATGTTTAATGGTCCTATCACATCAATAGACACATGTGCCAAGCAGACCAGGGGGACTATTCAATATCCTGTTGTGTTCTTGTGGGGCTTATGCAGCTGGAACTCCACACAACAAGCCAGATAATTTACTATGTCATAGTTGATGGACTCCAAGTAGTAATAATGCAAATATGTTTGGTATCTTCCTCAGGCCTCCATGCCCAGCAACCTTAAGAGCGGCTTGAGCAAAAGCTCATTCCGATGGCTTTTGTAATAGTAATTGCTTTCCAAAGATTGTCTTAAAACTTGTCCATCCATGATCTCGGTGTTTTCCATCACTTTTCAAAGCGCACCTTGGATTTATTTAGGCTCGTTCCCAATTTCTCATTCAACCATTCTATGGAATAGCTCATTCACCTGCTGGTATACCACTTGGACCGTTGATAACATGGATAGTCTCTTCACGTTCTAATGAGAAGCTCCAGCTCTGTGGACTATCATGATCTTAAGCATGTAGCGTTAATATCCATTAGGCCATTCATCCTTCTGGTTCTCTTAAACTGTGTAGCCATGCAACAAGGAAAGGTCCGGTACCACTTTGAAGTGCATTTCATGGATATACACCTGAAACTGTTTACAAGCATAAATTAAAGCAAGACATTCACTCTCAGTCACGGTGTAATTCCTCTCAGCTGCTGAGAGTGTCCAGCTCACATATGCTACCAGATGTTTGTCTCCATTTTCATCCACTTGGCTCAGGACAGCGCCAATCATCATTGATGTAGCAATAGTTTGTATTATAAATTCTCAATTGAAATTTAGATATTTCAAATCAGAGAATCTATTAGAAACCTTCGTAATTTATCAAAAGAACTCTGGTCCTCTTTGCTCCAAAAAAATCTTTTTTTCAGACCCTTAATAAATAGAAGAGGGACTCAGCAATTCTTAAAAATCCCAAATAAATCTTCTATAGTATCTGACCATTCCAAGGAACACTTGGATATCTCAGAACTCTTCAGTACAGCCATTCGCTCTATGGCTTCAATTTTCTGGGCTTGCAGCTGCAGTCCACTAGAGTTGATTACAAGTCCCAGATATTCCAACTCTTTTTTGAAGAAGTGGCACTTCCTAAGCTTAGTCTTCAATTTGGCCATGGATAATTGCTTAAAAACTTTATCCAAGTGGTGTAAATGGTCAGTTATTGTCCTACTGAACACATCTATACCATCCAGGTACACCAGGAAGCATTACAACTTCAGGCCAATTAGATAGCTTACATGGCCCACTGGACCGTCGCAGGCGCATTGCATAGACCCTGGTGCATCCACGTTGGTTGATGTAACCTCTGCACGTTTATAATTGCGCATTTCTCTTGGTCTTCTCTTAACAAATCTATTTGCCGATATCCTGATATTAGATCCATTGTGGAGAAATACTTTACTTATACCAATTAATCTAGCGCTTTTTCAATTTGTGGTAGTGGATATGAATCCCTCTTTTTAATCTTATTCAGCTTCTGATAATCAATCACCACCTGATTAGAGCCATCCTTCGTCTTCATGCAAAGGATGGGGCTCGCCCAGGGACTTGATAATGAAACTAGAATCTCATACTTCAATAGATTATTGGTTTCTTCCTCCACTGCCTTTTTAGCTGCCTTTGACCATCAAACTGGTCTCATTCTTATTGGCAAATTTTCCCCAGTGTTGACATTGGGGATCGCATTCCTCATGCATCACAAATCATGATTGTCCTGGGCAAATACTTCCCAATACTTGTCAAATAGCTCAAGCACTACCCCCTGCTGTATGTCCACCAGATCAATGAGTAGCTCTTGATCAACTAATGAATTGATACTTTTGGTCACCCCTGATGGTAATATCATTTCATTGAGGGTCTCAAAATCGTGTAATTTCCTCAATTCAGCCATCAGGATTAGACAAACAAACATGACTATTTTTTTTATTCAGCCTTCATTGGTTTTTCACTCAAATTTACTAGGAGAACTCAAATTTCTCCATGGTCCGGCATAATTATTACAGGAGCCACCCAAGGTTCTACTCTAAATTACTTTCAGGGCTTCCTACCTCTCCATACACCAGCTCAGGTATCTTTAATGTCAACCCCGTGCTGACTATTATCTGTGATTCTGGCGGTATGGTTCTTGAACTCTTAATTCTCAATGGAAATCCCGATTTTCCAGGATTTTCATTGGCATTTATCGTCACTTCTGGCCAAATAATTAGTATCAAATCAGGATAATCCGTCAATGTAGATCAGATTTATGGAGCTATTTCTCCTGGTCAGTGGAGCTTCCCCATCTTTCTAATAAACAGATGGTAACGCTGAATCAATATGATCAACGTATTATCTTCAAAGTTACATTTAACTCCAGATTTTCATAGAAACTTTATCCAAATCAGAATATAGTAGCTTTGGTTGGCCAAAACTATTGCTGGGGTGGATACCACTAAGGATCCAAACACTGTAATAGAGCACTATACGCTCCACAGGAGATGGTGGTAATCAGTCCAGCTGTCCCATATTCTTTCTTATGTTCTCAATGTATATGGGCGCTCCACTATCAATTATCACCCTCACCTGTACTTAATTAACTAGTATATCTATATATTTACATTTGGAGTATTGTGAAGTTGCATTTACTGAGTGTATTGTGGCATTATTTGCCAAATAATGGTTTGAATTATCTGCACTGATAAATCAGGAAAAGATTCCTTGGTCACACTAAGGGGGATAGACAGGTTTGACTCATCTAATTTAACAATAATCAGTTCTTCCAAATTCTTTGCAGCTCAAATCTTGTCCACCAGCTGCCACACATATGGCCGAGCAACTGCCTTAATTATCTCAGGGTCAATCCCCTTCACTCCAGTTCTGCTTACTGCGTTCACATCTAAATTGACCACTTGATATAATTGATCCTGTGCGTCATCATTGATGAACATATCACTAATGTCAATTTCTTCTAGCATAATATCAGGGGAAATGGGTTTTCCCACAGCTCTAGACTGTTTCCAGTATAGGCCAAGGGCCCTTTTCCAGAATCCTGTCCAGGTTTAGACTCTTTAACTTTGACCACTTTGTTCTGTTCCTTAGACTTCTTGCAGTGCACAACAAAGTGTCCTTTTCCTCCACACTGGAAACACCGTTTTCTTTCTGATCAATATGCTTGAAATCTTTGGTCTTATTTCCTGACATGTTTTGATTATTGTATTTCTTAGAGCTCTCATTCCCCTTTGTGGTATTCAAGTTTGATACTGGATCCCATTCTGAAACCTCTATTCTGAGCATCAAAGGTAGCTCCTAATATTTTTAAATGATTCACCATCTGTGAGGTAGTAATCTTCATTGCAAACACTGAAGACATCATTTAATACAAATCACAATAGGGCTGAAGGGCTTCTTGCAGTTCAATCCGTGCATCAAAATCATTCAGCACTTTTGATTCAACCAAAATCTGCACTTCTTGGTAGAAACAATTGGCAAAACTCGTCAAGGATTCATCCTTCTGAAATGGGATTCCTATGAATTCTTGTTTGCGCTTTGAAATTCGCTTAGGACTTCCAATTTCTTTCATAATGGCTGCCTTGGCCTCAGAGAATGACCAGCTGTTACCCTCTAGAAGGGTCAACACTAGGTTCTTAAGATTTGTATCCAAGCGTTTTATCAACATCAATGCCTTTTGACAATTTCCATAACCAAACATTGTCACATCAAATAGTTGGAAAATTGCAGGGGCGTTATCCTGATGGAAAGTAGGTAACTTCGGTGTAGCTTTAAAGTCCTCTGAAGTTTCTCTAGCCACCACTCTTGGTTTAGCTACTCATCTAACTTGAGGATTAATTTCAGAAGTCATCTCCGAAATGGCTGTGAAAGTGGGAGGCATATTTCTTGGAATAGTTGTCTTTCCAATTGGAGTTCTCAGGGTCCTCTCTTTGGAGTCAGTCGCCGCGCTGGGCTCACATTCACATTTGTGAGTCTTCAACTCCTTGACTTGCTTAATCAGCCAATCTATATCTACTCTGAATGCCTGTAATTGAACATAATCCACTTCACATTCCAGTTTCAAGAATAGACTTCTCAAACTAAATCTCCTTTTTTCTTTTTTTAATACACTAAATTTTTCTGGTAGTTTATTGCTGAAACTAGCAACATTTTTTATTCCTCTCAATCTTAGTAACTCTCCTCTCTAAGGTGGCAATTTCTCACTGATCTGCAGAATTTAAGGCGTTCTTATTGAAGGTTGCCAACTCCATCCAGAGTTTTCCTGACTCATCCTTGTATGACATCTTGTCCTAGTATCCTACTCAACTACACCCCTGTAGTGAGAATCAATTGTTAAAGATCTTAGTGACTTCACTGCTCATTTACAAGTATTTACCGCTACAATTTATAACTGCACAGATTCCGTGTTGTGCAATCCTTGCATTCTCTGATGATATATATACAAATGATAATAGTATGAAGACCTTTATCTGTAATTGAATAGATCACTAGTGTTAGGTTTAACGCTTGACCAATATTCCTCCTCAAAATACTCTAATTGTCTTCAGTAGGAGTTTATTCCCTTATCAGCCTAATTTTCTTTACTCTCAGATCCTAGTTTAAAGCTTTTCCTCTGGTGACACACAGTTGGCAGCAATTCCATCTTAGCTCAGTTTCTATTCTCTGTATCATTGATCCTTACTCTTTATCCTTCTAAATAGTTCCCAATTAAAGCACACAAGCATAATTTTCTTGAAGAAGAATAGAACTAATGAATTTTTCTAAAGTATTTTATACTAATTAAAGTTTTTATTGAATAGATTCTAAGATGAATTTATAATGATAATTTGGCGCCTAACCCTTGGTTGGCACCTCAGTTTGAAACGGTTGCTGTTACCATTAGATTACCCTTTGTCAACTCTTAAGCAATGATCTTCCTTATCCTGGCTAGGATTCCATTGTCAGACATCCTTGAGACCTAAAACGGAAAATGTCAGAAAACGTGCCCCTAACGTTTTTTACTCAATCCCAGAAAACCAACCATATTTGGCAAGCACCCTGCTTAAGTAATGGGACTTGTTACACATTAAGGCAAGTCACAAACCAACTTATTAATTCGTTAGTTGCAGGCAGCATCACTTGCCTCACAACTTTATCCTTAAATTCCCAATTGGCTGGTGATGAAACTGAATGATCCTAATTGGTACACCTGATGATTTATCATTGATCAACCATCAGATGCCTCGTTTATTCAGAAACTCTGCCCAACAAGATCTTAAGCATTCACCCAAATTTATCCCTGATAATCAAAAACCAGGCAAATTACCTAAAATCCCCAAACATCGTTAACCTGAAATCAGGGTCAACCAATATTAAATTCACTTCACTATAGGGAATCATCCCATAGCGACCCCTGGTAATCTAGATGGCTGTAAATGTGGGCACAAATCCCAACAATTGGACTCTAAAGTCATTTAGAGGCTGCGTCATATTTAATCAGGGTCTTCAACTGGCTTTAAGGGTTTTAGAAATTCTTTTGAAAGCGTGGCAACACATGTTCACTCGCTTCAAAAACTTTCATAGGTTCTTTGAGCTCAGTTGTTTGGGAGCTTTATGGTTTTATTAATGTAACTATTTGTTGTTTCCAGGCGTTACTTTGTCTTGACGTCTTCAAAATGTGATTATTTAAAAAGGCTAATTAGCCATTCAGTGGACACTTGGATATGAAAGGCTCCACTTAACTCCCTTGATCCTTTAATTAGTTCCAATATTTTTGAATACCTGTAAGTCCCGGGAAACGTCCTCTGGGCGTCAATTGGGCCATTTTCCCATTCCCAAGCAAGAAGGTACCAAAGAGGATGGCCATACCCATTGTTAATCAGGGCGATCTTGCTCACATAGTAGATGAGTGCTGGGTAACAGCCTTTCACTTTGGATCCCACTTCCGGTACCCACACTCTCTTTGGCAGAACTTCTATGAGGAATCAGTGAAATCTGCACTGAGATCGCCAAAATGAAATCAATCACAACTAGTTTGAGTGGCAATCAGCCCGATGCTCAGATTTCAAATGGTCAAAAAGGTATGAAGACCAATCTATCAGCTGGAATACCTGACAGTTGCAATTTGGTTAACATGACAATTGGAAAAATCTCCCCCTTCCAAATCTGTTGGGCATCACCCCTGATGGTCAGGTAATAGCATCAGACACCATCAATGAGGTTTTAAAGCTTCCTGCTGGCAAATCAGGTGTTGTGCCTGATGCAATGCCACTGACCAAACAAATGACCCAGCGACTGATCATGGGTGGGTTGGGCATCCCGAACCTGTTCCCAACCAAATGGGCTCACCCCTATGTGGGGTGGCCTTGTAGAATTCCCACTGATCATCGGGATAATGCCATTGCACCAACTGTCAGAAACGTAGATGAGCCTTGGTTTGGACGTTTGAGGTTAAACTGACAGTGACTCGGCCCAATGCTGAATTTTTTGATGTTGATTTCTCAGGGAACTACCCACCCATTTCTGAATAATTCGCCGGTTAGGTCAAACTTGCAGGACCTAATCCCAGCTTGGTTTCCCACTAAATCACAATTATTTAATCAGTCGCATCTCACTGAGAAAATTGTTGGTTGATTTTTCTTTTTAAAATTTTCCATAAAAAAACCTTTCCCAAAATTTAGTTTTTATATGTTGAGAATTAAGCCGCCTTTTCTGCTGACATCCTCATACCCCTCATGGTTGACAGCCATGGTTTTCTGGTATTTTACTTTATGCCTGTATGAAATTCTGGCTCACCGGCAGATATTGGTGGAACTCCTTTATAGTTCCATATTCTTCATATCAACAGCAGTGCCTTGGGCTTTCTGGTTTACCATTCAGGTGCTCTGCAATCTGGGCTGGCAGGCAAGTCTAATTCTTACTTGCTGTTCACCTGACATAATTGTCCAACCATTATTCTTAGCCGTTTCACGCCTTTCTCACATATATTAGCGCAGCAATGGTCCCTTCTTTCCAACTGAACCAGGTTGTAAAGAAAATTATCTCTGTCCTCATTAGTCCAGTCCCACTCAAAACTCCAAACCCATACCCCATAGTTGCTGCGGCTATTTTGCCCATGTCAGTAGGGTCTGACATCTCAACTTGCAATTAATTTTCTCCTCACCAAAGCCTAGTGGTTTCCCCTGACCCCACCACCATCTCTTTGGTATCACTGGATTCATCCACAACTACCAATAAAGAGAACTCCGCTTACTTCTTAGTACCCATGAAGATTAATGTTGGGTCCCATCACATCTCCTTTGAGGCCCTGGTGGACACTAAAGCCATGGGAAATTTTATGAGTGTAGAACTGGCCCAGCAATTGGAACTTGTCATGGATGCAGGTCCTTTGGTGATGGTTGCATTGTCAGCCTCCCAAACCTCATACCTGGTACTTCGCCCAGTCACATTTTCAATACATCAATTCCGCTTCTGCGATCGCTTTTCAGCCATATCAAACTTGGTGTTTCCAGTGATCTTAGGAGTGGGGTGGTGGCGCCAACAACATGTTAAGATTCACTTGGAGTCTAATATGTTGTCATTTACCAATGATCATCTGGAGGGAGAATTCCCTTTGATTGACACCCTCAAGAAGACACAAGGAACCAGTTCTATAACTTCCCTAGTCACTTCTGCGGAAATCCCGGCCAATTTTCCCAAGAGCTTAATGCGCTATCAAATAATCTTTGACTCAGAAAAGGTGGATCGCCTACCTAAGCACACTTGGTTTGATTATGGGTTTTGAACAACCATGGAGTTGGTGAACATCAACTGTCCGTTGTATCCTCATACAGCGGAGGAAGAAGTTGCACTCAATACCTGGTTGGATGATATGCTGAAAAAAGGTTGATTGTTCAAGGAGACCTCCCCCATCGCCTCCCCCATCATCTTTGCCAAAAAAGCAGATGGTTCCCTCCATCCCCGCATGGATTACAGTCACTTGATTAAAATAAAGGTTTCTGATCCCTACCTCTTGCCTCTGGAGCAGATGATCAGCCAGGCAATCGCCAAATCTCGTGTGTTCTCTAAGCTGGATCTGGTGAACGCCTTCAACCAAATTCAGGTAATGGAAGGGCAGGAATAGTGTACAGCGATCTGGATGAAGCGCGGCATTTTCCAATTCCGTGTAATGCCCTTCAGGCTGAAGAATGCTCCTGCTACGTTTCAATGTATGTTCGATAATGTACTGGGTGACCTCCAGTTTACCTGCGCAGTTGCATACATCGATGATATCCTGGTTCACTCCCTGACTCTCAAACAACACGCTATTGACTTGGAAGTGGCGGTAATCGCCTTGCATAAGGCAGGTTTGTTCCTCAAACCCTCCAAGTGTGCAGTTCTATAAGGAGAGGTTACGTTACTTGGGTTCCTTGTCCTTAAAGATGGTTTCACAATCCCTCCCAATCAGTTGGATGCTATCCAGGAGTGGCCAACCCCGACTACCCAGAAACAACTATGGAGTTTCTTGGGAACCATCATTTTCTTAAAAAGGATCTCCCCCGCACTTTCACAGCTTGCCGCCCATCTCCACCCCCTTACAGGGAAAAGTGTACCATTTCTCTGGACGGATGAATGCCAACAGGCGTTTGAATTGATTAAGGAGGTGTTCATATCCCTTCCCATTTTAAACACTCTGATCTCACTAAGCCATATATCATTGCATGTGACGCGTCGTTAGTAGCTGTTGGAGCAGTGTTGCTCCAAGAGCACGATGGCTTGGAACACCCAGTCACCTACTTTTCCTCAAAGTTCGCCTCTACGGAGCAGTCTTGGGCTATTTATGACAAGGAGTTGACAGCTGTTGCATGGACCCTAACTCATTGGAGGTACCCGTTACAGGGTGCCCAACATGAATTAATGGTTTGCATGGATCACCATGCCCTGTTGTACTTTTGTAACCCCAAAAATTGGCACATCGGCAAGCCCAAACCTATTGAGACCTGTGCTGCTTCAACTTCAAGTATGAATTCGTAAAAGGTGCACTAAATGTACTTCCCAATTTTCTCAGCTGCAGCCCCACCCACAGTTCTGTGGATCCAGAGGAAGTGGATCTCGTTACTGTGATTCCTACCACCCAAATCTTGTCAATTGTTCCCCCTGTCGTTTCTTCCATTGCACTGGCCCCCAACGCTCCATTAGTTGCTCAGGTCTTAGCCAGTCAAATGGCCTGCCTTGAGGGCGTGGAGTTAGTCAGGCAGATATCTCACCAGAAGCATAAACACTCTCTATACTCACTGAAGGAGGGTCTTATATATTTTAGATCTCGCGTTTTGGTTCCCCCTCCTTCCAAATTGAGGTACTTTGCGCACATCACGATCCCCCACTGTTGGTCACCCAGGTTCTAAGAAATGCATCGATATGATCAAATGTACCTACAATTAGACAGGTTTGACAAAAGAAGTTCCGGCCTGGATCGTTAAATTGTGTTACTTGCGCCAGGGCCAAGTCAGATTGTTCCAGCAAAAATGGTCTCCTGCACCCCTTACATCAGGCGGAGGGCCCATGGACATCATTGTCTGTAAACTTTATAGTCAAGCTCCCCTGTTCTAATGGGTTCACAGTGGTGATGGTAGTGGTGGATAGCTTCACAAAATTTTCCCTTTTTATACCTTGTACTTCCACGATTATGTCAGAAGAAACTGCCTACCTTTTCATACGCCATGTGTTTTTGATGTTTGGTCTCCCCCAGGAGATCATCAGTGACAGTGGCTCCCAGTTTACCGCGGGGTTTTGGAGTGAAATCTAATCAATCCTAAAAACACCCCCTGTCACTCCATGGCATAACATCCTCACTCTGACGGCCAAACCGTGCGGGTCAATCAAGTTTTTGAACAGTACCTGCTTTGCTATGCTGCAGCTGTGCAGGAAACTTGGGCCAATGACCTACCTCTTGCTCAATTTGCGTACAATAATGGGACCCACACGTCCACAGGGTTTTCCCCCTATGAATCAACATTGGGTTATAATCCTTTTTTCAGTCAGACCATGCTTTCAGCCTGAGGTTCAAGCTGCCGCGGACCACGCTGCTCATATTAGATTGACTCAAGCCTTAGTGCAGGAACACCTCACCAAAGCTATAGATGACTACAAGCTGTTTGCGGATTGAAAGCATCTTCTGGGTCACGAGTTTATGGTGGGCTCCTACGTTATGCTCAACACCCATCACTTAAAGATCCAGGCCCCTTCCCATAAATTCGCCAGCAAACGCTCAGGTCCCCATTTGGTGGAGGAGGTATTGGGTAATTGGGCGTTCTGACTGAAGATCCCCATGCATTGGAAGCAGCATCCCATTTTCTATGTTTCCCAGCTGTCACCCTTCAAGGGTGCAATTCCCACAGAACTGGAACCAATCATCATTAAAAATGAGGAAGAGGCCGAGGTAAAGTCTATCCTGGCATCCTAGAAATCGCGACGTTTCGTCCAATATCTCGTGGCCTGGAAATGGTATCTGGCCTATGAGAACAGTTGGGTCAAAGCACGCAATTGCACGAATTGCATGGACCTGGTCAAAGCATTCCACATATCCCACCCCGAGGTTCCCCATCCCCCCCAAAAAAAACCTGCGATGGTAATGGTGATCAAGTTACCCAAGGCGCACAAAAATGTGGCTCACGTACAGTTTCCCAGTGATGGGGCTCTTCCCTTGGAAAAAGGAAAAGGTAATGTAAGTCCCTGGGAACGTCCTCTGGGCATTGATCAGGCCATTATCCCATTCCCAAGCAAGAAGGTACCAAAGAGGATGGCCATACCCATCGTTATCCAGGGCGATCTTGCTCACATGGTAGATGAGCGCTGAGTAACAGCCCTTCCACTTTAAATCCCACTTCCGGTACCCACACTCTCCTTGGCAGAACTTCTATGAGAAATAAGTGAAATCTGCACTGAGATCGCCAAAATGAAATCAATCACAACTAGTTTGAGTGGCAATCAGCCCGATGCTCAGATTTCAAATGGTCAAAAAGGTATGAAGACCAATCTATCATCTGGAATGCCTGACAGTTGCAATTTGGTTAACATGACGATTGGAAAAATCTCCCCCTTCCAAATCTGTTGGGCATCACCCCCGTGGTCAGGTGATAGCATCAGACACCATCAATGAGGTTTTGAAGCTTCCTGCTGGCAAATCAGGTGTTGTGTCTGATGCAAAGCCACTGACCGAACAAATGGCCCAGCGACTGATCATGGGTGGGTTGGGCATCCCAAACCTGTTCCCACCCAAATGGGCTCACCCCTATGTGGGGTGGCCTTGGGGGATTCCTGCTGCTCATCAGGCCAAACGCCATCGCGCCAACTGTCAGAAACGTAGCTGAGCCTTGGTTCAGATGTTCAAGGTCAAACTGACAGTGACTCAGCCCACCGCCAAATTTTTTGATATTGGTTCCCAGGGAACTAACCCGCCCATTCCCAAATAATTTGCCAGTTAGTTCAAACTTGTGGGACCCAATCCTGGCTTGGTTTCCCACCAAATTGATGACTATTTTATCAGTTGCATCACATTGAGAAAATTGTTGGTTGACTTTTCTTCTTTAAATTTTCCATAGAAAACCTTCCCCAAAATTTAGTTTTTATATGTTGAGAATTAAGCCACCTTTTCCGCTGACACTCTCATTCCCCTCAGGGTTGACGGCTGTGGTTGTCTGGTATTTTACTTTATGCCTGTACGAAATTCTGGCTCACCTGCAGATATTGGTGGAACTTCTTTCTAGTTCCATATTCGTCATATCAACAGCAGTGCCTTGGGAATTCTGGTTTACCGTTCAGGTGCTCTGCCATCTGGGCTGGCAGGCAAGTCTAATTCTTACTTGCTGTTCGCCTGACAATAAACCCTAAAAGAAGGGAGTCCATTAATTTAGTTAAAACTTATTTAACCAGTTGGATCCCTATAAATACTGCTCTTGGAAAAATTAATTCCTTTATGCAGTTGAAGTTTTTTACTTCCATTCTTTTCTTTTCAGGAGCACAATGGAATTGACAGGGCTTTAAGACCGAAACTATTAATTAATTTATTATACAATCATGCCACAAATGTTCTACTGGCGTCATCCCCTTATGATTACCGCCATATGAAACACCTATTCTCTTTTAAAAATTGTGGCATCTTCTAGTGCCACGCCTTTGTTCTCAGGGTAGTTTGAGGAATGTCAGGGGTCTAGCTAATTCCTTTTATATTAAATGTTTTAGTAATTCACCGGTGTTCTTTCACCAATGACCATGCCTATAAATATCGCCTTTGGAAGGCTTTATTCTCTTTTAAAAAGTTGCGGCATCTTCCAATTCCACTCCTTAGCTCTCAGAAAAACTCAAGTGTCAGCAGGAATCTAGCTTTAAAGTTTTATAAAATACCACCTGATAAACTTATTATTTAATAAATTCATTTTCCAGAACAATGTGAACCACAGAACATAAGTAATTTTCGCCATCTTGGTAATGAACAATAGCGCACAAATGGCTATTAAATTGTGTTTGATGCCTTTGCAACATAAAAACGTCATTTTAATGGTACTTTTATATATACTAATGAGCCTTTAATAAGCTCTGGTGGGTCCAGCCTGAAAACGATTTCTATTTACCACATCACCCTGAGAACCCGCACTTGTCCTCCAAAACAATTTACTGAAATCAGGAGGGATTGAACGTATTTTTACTACAAATATGCCAGACACTATTCTTCTGTAGTGAGTAACGTGTGGTACATACCCTTAACGGTTAGTGTGTCATATTATCCTGAGCTATTCTTTGATTGTGAAAACTTATCGTGGAGGCGTTACTTTGCCTATAGTTGATCCCAATTTTGGTTTAGTGGCAATATCTAAATTAAATAATGTATATTCTGATTATTTTTTACTTTCTTCTACTTTTCTTCCATTCATGAAGGTTTAGGAAATCAGCTTTAATTGATACTGGGTCTCTGAGAACTTATTGTTCTAGATATAACCAACTACCTTGAGTTATGCTACTTACCTGTTGATATGGCTTAGGAAGGAGCTTCCAGGGTATTTACACTTTTAAGGTTGATAATTTAATTAATATCAAGTTTGTATGTATCACTAGGATGGCCACTTCTTGGCAGCCAAAAACCTGCTGTACCCAATTATCTTAGCTTTGAGATGGTAAAGGAATTCGATAGTAAACTAAAATTTAAAGGCTAATACCTTAACTCGTCCTTGGAAAAGGGTAAAGAATAAGTCTCCATATTCAACAGCAGCTCTATGAGCAACTTTCCACAGTGGCCCAATGTACCTAAGCTTATTCTTGAACCTCTGTTAAAGCCCACTCGAAAAAGCTCTCCTACCCCCTGTTTAAAGGGCTCAGAGTCTTCATTTGATTCTGCTTCAGCAAACGGCTTAACTAAACATTTGTAGTCTGGTTGTGATTTTAGATCCACAGTTGACCTGTTCACATTCACTCCCCAATCTACCTTTTGACTCTTCTAGAAGAGTTAGCATTAGATGTTTGGGTTCTAGAGTAATCTTTAAAAGGAGCCATCTTTCAGAATACTTCAGTGTTCTCACCACTGCTCTTTGTGGAAAAACAGATGATACTCAATGCCCTTGTGCTGTTATGGTAATTAAGATATTGCCACCATATATGTTTTTCATCGAAGCCTATGGAGTACAAATTTCCCTCTAGGTGTTGAAACCTAGAAACTTCTATAAACTCAATTGCTTGAAACCTTTAACCATATTATAAAAAGGGGCAGAAATGGCTCACTTCATTACATACCATGAAGTGTTTTTTTTGGTCATGCAATTTAGGCTTAAGAATGCGCCTGCGATTTTTCAATGTTGTATTGGTGTAGCTTTGGGAGATTTTTGTGGGTGTATGCGATGTGGCATATATGGGTGACATCCTGGTTTTCTCCCCTGATCAAGAATTCCATGAGATTCACCTGAGGCAAGTTTTCTTCATTTTAGAGAAGCGAACTTGACGTTAAATAGCATTAAGTGTAAATTTTTTATCCCAAGCCAACTTCCTGCCAACATCATGTTTGACAAAGATCATATGTTCATTCCAGATAAGGCGAAGGTTATTTGTGATTGGCTCACAGCAACTTTATTTTTAGACTCAAAAAGCCTTTTTTAGGACATACAAATTCCACAAGAGTTTACTCTCAAACTGTCAGATGTTGCTTTAAACTTGTATAATACAAGTGGAGCCAAACCCCTATAATGAGTATTTATAACGGAGGATGCTTTTCAGTCTCTAAAGTGCACTTTACTATCCACGTCAGTACTTCACCAAATGGATCGAGATAAGGAAAATATTTGCTATCAATGTTACAATTTTTGATGTCTAGTGCTTTGTTGTAAGTGGTAGAAGATGAAATCAACCATCCAGTATGATGTTTATCCCATAAGATGTCATTAATGAGTTAAGTTACGCTGTTTAAGATAAAGAACTGTTCGCAGTAGTGGAAGTGTTGACTTACTGGCGCCACCATCTACATGGTTCCTCACAACATTATGTGTGCGTACTGATTACCATGCTTTACTGTAATACTGATCCCCTCTAGTCCTATTCCGCGTCATTGCGGCATGAAATTTTTTGCCAAATTTGAATACTATTATAAGTTCAAAAGATGAAAGGAAAACGGATTAGCTAATGCCTTTTTCCAGATCCCCGCCTTATCTCACGACCCCAGGGACTGGAGCTGCATAAAACCCAATAAATAATTACCCTTGGTAAGATTATTTCAAAGCAACCCTTCCATAGTTCTTGCGCTCCTGTTCTTGATTCTCTGAAAAAATTAGAGTAGTGTGGCTTGTTGAGAGAGGTCGTCCTCTCATAATCTATATCCACTAGATATACCCAAGTTATCACTAAATGCAAATTTTACCAAGAGAATATAATAAAGGGGATTCATATATAAGACGATATGGTTTATTTCCAGGTATGCTTATGAGTTCCTGAAGGACAGCTTCGCCTAGAGATATTCATGGACCGTTATGATGGTATACCTATGGGGCACCCTGATAAGAAAAATATCTGGAGCCTACACACCGCATGTATAACTGAAAAAGAATTTCTGTTTGGGTTACAAGGTATACAAAAGAGTGCCTTGTCTGAAACAGGATGAAACCAAATCTTCAGCCTTTCTCAGAGTTTTTGTGCTTTTATAGAAAGTAGAGGGACCCTGGAATTCCCTCTCAGTTGATTTTATTAGGGAGCTATTTCTCTCCGACTGGTATGATGCTGCCATGGTAATGGTGGACCAGTTTACCAAATTCTCCCATTTGATTCCAAAAACACCGCATAACTGTAGCTCAGATGGACAGGTTATGTGTTCCCCATGTTTTCTCTGCCAAAGGTGTTCCTCAAGATTATTAGTGACCTATCAAGCGAGTGTCTGTAACTCTCATTCCCAGTGAGGTGGTGCAGGATAAACAGCCACACCACTAGGGAACTAGTCACTAGAAAGTTAAAAACAGGGCACCATGGTGGGTGCTGGAGCAAAAGGGACCCAGTGCAAGGATGTACAACGCGGTATATAGTAGTTGATAGCAAATAAACAATAAAACTTGGTTGGACCCCAATGGGGAGTCCATAAGAAATTGGAGATTGGTTAAGATGCTTGGGTGCCTCAATATGGAGGGGATCATGGCGGCCCAGAGGTTCACCAGATACAGTAGATAATTTAGTTAAAATAAAATAGTTTTGATGTTAGAGACCTCCTCAAGGAGGTCTGCACAGGTTTGCCCAAGGAACCATACAAATAAACGTAAACTAAAAGGGGGATTTTATAAAGAAGTCGATTAGAAAGGAAAGTTGGTCTCTTGGAAACATACTTAAACAATGGGGGTGAGTCATCAATTGGTAGAAGTGGTGCTAAGCCTAAGCGAACCAATAGGCGCGCACTACCATCAGCCTGGGTTATGCAACTCGAAATTGACTGAACTTGATATATAGATTGTAATTGGATTTGACCCAATATGATAATATTAAAAATGGAACAGGTTTTGAAATCCTGTTCCTGGAGCAACCTTAAAACCATCTGAATAATTAACAAAGCTGGTGCACTATAATACCCTGGCTGTAACACTGGGTCAGGCATCATGCACATTAACAGGACCAACCTGGACATATCTTGCCCGTACCCAGAATTGATTCAGGGTGTGTCTAAGGTCAGGAGGCCTGCCAACTTTACCTTTTCTGGCCTCCTGACGTCCAGCTTTATCCTTACAATCCGTGCCCTCAAATATATCAGGGCTCCATTACATGACTATGGAACTCAGTACATGTCTGTATTTTGGGAAGAGTTATGCAAGACTCTTCAAATTCGTCTGTTCTGCTCTAATGCCATCCACCCACAATCAGATGGGCAGATAAAGCAAGTGAATCAATTATTGGAAAATTTTTGCGGTGTTACAAGGCAGATGACCATTCATATTGGGCTTTAGATCTCCCTATAACGCAATTCAGCTACAACAACGCCCAGCAATCTTCCATTGGGTGTTCACTTTTTATCAATTATGGCTTAACCCCCATATAAAACATAGAATTCAGTTGTGGGTCTAAGATGGAAGCAGTGGTGGATTTTGTTAAGTTTATATAGAAAGTACACCAGGGGTATATACAAACTTGGATGCTGCCATGAAGGTATACAAGGTGAAAGCGGATGGTAAGAGAAGGGTTAAACCTGAATATAAAATGAGGAACATTGCGATGCTTGATTCCAATGATTTTCTATAAAGCAGCCATATATAAAAGATAGGGCCAAATAGGAGAATCCCTTACCGCATGGTTAAAAAGGTGGGGCATGTCTCCTACCAACTGGATATACCGCCAAAGCTCAACATCTTTGCCACACTTTATGAGAGTAAACTGACTCCCTTTGAGGGTATCAATAGGGAGACCTCAAAATCATATCTTTTAGATGGGGCGTTGGATTGAGAGGTGGAGGAGATTGTGGCCTTTCATAGGGTGACAAGAAGGCTGTAATACCTAATATCATGGAATGGATTTGATGCTGCAGAATACAGCTGGTTCCTATCTTGCGATTACAGTCATGCTTGAGACATTATTGATGCATTCCATGAGCGCTTTCCATATTTCGCTGGTCCCAAGTCCACTCTGGCAGTTGCAGCCATGAGATTAACCCATTGCATAAGAACTTCTCACTAGTCAAGGCCCCTGGGGGTGGGGCGGAGCCATAGAAACTGGAGGGTAATATCATATACCATGACATAATTTTCGGGAGTAAATTAATAGCAAGAAGGAAATGGCAAGGGCAGTGGGTTCAGGTTGGCCGCTCTCCCTGGCCTCAGGTACACCTTGGATAAATTCTGGGTAAGGCCAAGCAGGCCCAGGTAAATTCTCAGAAATTGTATTATATGGTCTTAGATGTTACTTCAACGGTACAAAGATCACCAATTACAGGTTAAAATAAGGATGGGTTGTTACGTTTGCATTTCAAACAGAAATTAAACTTGTTTACTAAGTAAATATTACCAAAGGCGGTAAAAAGCAGCTGAGTCAAAAACTCAAGTTTACACCTACTTGAAGTATAGAACTACCATGGATGGTAATATTGTACTATTGGCTAAAAAAATTTAAAGATTACCAAATCAATTCAGGACATTACACAATTTCCCTTTAAAATGAGCGTTTTAAGCAATCTCTCTGTTGGTCATCTCATATATTGGAATAAACTGTATCTAATCTTTTTACCAATCTTATGATACCTTTTGCTGGCCTTTAGGGTTACCCTCATGGGTTTTTCTGTGTAATGTTTTCAACATATGAAGGTTTTAGCACCTTACTGGGCGTGTTTACGTTGTTTTTATTAGTATTTTACGCTTAGATAGTTAGAACACTCTCTTTACAGGTATAGATGACCACTGTAATTTATATTTATTATATAAAAGACTGGGGGTTTATAGCATGACAACATTGATTACCAATAATCGTATTATGATCCAGAGAGTGGTGGTGGGGAATGTTAAGGATCCAGGAAAGTTAGTCCCTAATGGCAGGCGCTGTATTGGGGGAAAATCTATTGCATCAGGAGGTAATACATGTGAAACCGTGAAAGAGATTCGTCAATAGGGTTAGGAGTACCTCAGATAACAAAGTAAGGTCATAATGCTTAAAGGCTTAAGGATGGGAGACAAACATAAGTGTATCCTATAATGGCAACACCATTCAATAACTGAGGTAGATCTTGTTTATGAGCGCCACTATAGCCCAGTCAGTTTTAAAGTATGAGTAATATGGCATATAAAAAGTCCACAGACTTTTTAAGGTCAAAATATAAAGTTTTTAGAGGGTTTTTAAGCGGGAAGTTAGTAAACTTTTAACAAAAACCAATTGGGACTGATGACTTTTAAATTATATATAGGGGAATATGGCCTGTTCAATAAAACCATGTAAGGCTTTCCAGAGACTCATATCTCTCTTTCTTCTCATATTAATCCTGTCTCCATATTACCTAGCGGTTTGTATGTAGAGAATTGGGATCTTATGCAGAGAAATCCCTCAGCTACACTTCCAAAATGGAACTCTACACCAGGTAAATTCTCCCACACCCCTTCCAAAATCCCACAATTATCCACAATTCCTAATCCCCCAAATTTCACTTTCCCTTTTATTTTAATTTTTTAGTACAATTTTACAATTTAATATTAAGCTCGATTTCCCATCTGCTAGTTTTGACACTTCTTTTTATTTTATTCTGCCAATATCCCCTTTTCATTTTATGTCGCTGAATAAATGCTTGGCTGTCATGGATTGAGCACGTCTCAATCTGAAATTTTTTGAAAAGTTTTACTTGACCTAAATAGTGAGCAGACAATTGTGGAGTGCCCTATTACCTTATCTAACACAAAATTAGCGCAACCATTTCATGTTCTGGCCCGTTCCTATGTATATTCCCAGTTATAATACACCTGAAGAAGAGACCAAACAGGTACAGTATCCAAGAAAAGCTCATCAGCCACCAAAGCCGCTCCCTTTATATAGGCCAGTTCTCTCACTTGTGAGGGTACTGGATTTTTGCACTTTCCCATTACCTCTAGTTTTTTGATAATTATTGCCTTTATGAATTTTTTGTTTTTCTGTTTTTGGAAAGCATTTTGAGAATCATTGCGTGCATCACAGCCAACATGCTACTACTAAAATTGTTGATCCCTGATTGAATAGAGGGCTTCAGGACCATTATAGTTCTTCATGCTTAATTGTTTGTGTGGTTCCACAAGAATTGTGAGCTAATTATCAAAGTGAACTTGGCACCCCCAGTTCTAACAACCAGGGAATTTAACATTGTAAGGTCCCAAAATTTTCAGCCAACTTGCTAACTCTGGTGGCTGGACCAGCGCTAGCCAAATCAAATCCTTTGAATTGTCTTAATTGTGTTGATGATAGCAACCAGCCGTACAATTTCAAACCATATTTTGCTTTGGTGGAATTCTTCATTTACCCTCCCAATTTGCACCCCGCTGTTTTTCCCCTTAGAACGGTTATCTTTTATATAAAAATATAAATAAAATGGAAGTTGAAGCCGCTGCTGCTACTGCTAATACACTAGTCCACCAACAAATCTATGGGGAGATGGAACCCCTGGTTGAGGGTATGCCTATCCCCCATTTCACCCATTATTTTGATGAAAATTCAAGGTATGAAATTTAAGAGCTTACTTTTGGTGAAAGCTGCGCTTGCATCTATGTGGCAAAACTTCTATTTTGACTCCAATCATCCCCAAACCCACCAGCACATTAAGTCGTTTACTTGTGTGCCAGCTCTCATCACTTTTGCTGAGCATCAGCTTGCTCAATATATTGAGGCAATGGACACTGCAGGCCTCGTTAATTTTTAACCCATTAACTATACATCCTTATGCCATATGTCGCTGAAGTATCAACTCCTATGCTATCTATCATGCTCTGCCAGCTAAAGCGGGCACCAGACAAAAGTTTACTTAAAGCTTCCTCACCATATGATATGGCTTCCTAGACTGATTACTTAGGGGCTATATTAGTAATTTTTTATTCTAATAATCCCTTTGTTTGGCTCATTCCCATATAAAGTTGCGAGGCAGATTACCCTTTTGTGTTGCGCACCACTAGTGCTAAGAAAGAGATCTCAATATTAAAATACATTTGGAGTGAAAATAATGATTTTGATACTTTTCAGCAAGTCAAATCACACCAACTTCTGCTTGGATTGGTGCTCAAAAAATATAACAATTTCATTTACAGACCAGACACATCTTTATGGGTGGCTGCAATCTGTTTGGTGGAACTGATGGGCCACACCCATGGACAAGGAGATAGGGGCAATTATATTCTTTATTGAATTACTAGCATACCCCTACTGAGGATAGGCTTGACACCCTGAGGTAAGTTGGAAGGTTGGGAGGGGGATCCCAAGCTTGAGGTTAATCCAATTGATTTTTTTGCATTTGAAATTGACCATTGCCCTTTAAAAAACTTAGAGCCCATTTTTGCCACTTTGACATTAAAGGGAAAGGCAACCTGATTGCTGGAGGTGACCTCTGGCCTCCACCACCTCCATAAAAGGCACCTAAATACTTTCCACCAACTCTTTGTGGTATAAGCATTAAGTGAGAGAAGATCAAGGGTTGACTGAAACACTACTAATCCAATTTATGGGTTAAATCGCCCTTGATGGTGAGGAGTATCAGCCTTTTTGGCCTGTTAGATTTTTTAGTTGACTAAAATAGTAAACCCTCTGAGAAAACATCATTTCTAATAGATCAATTCAATCAATGGCCCTTTAATCTGTAAGTCCTGGGGAGCGCCCCTTGCTTTTAGACTGTGTAGAGTTCCTAATACCCACCAAGAAGGTTCTGAAGAGGGCGGCTGAACCCTTCGTCACACAGGGCGATCTCTACCATGTGGTAGAGGAGAGGTGGGTTACGGACTACCCCCTGAAGGCCCCTCCGCCAATTCCTGTTCTAACAAATGGCAAATTGTTACAGCAAAACAAGGTGGTTTGTGCCAAAGTTCTAATGGAAAAGGGCCAAAATGGAAAGAATAAAGTGATCCTTCCCTTATGCCAGGTTTGAGTTTCACTGGATCAATGAAGGGAAACAAACCCTCCCCTTTTGATGCATGTCAGTTGCTGAATGTCAAAGAATTGCAAACAAATTGGTGAAAGTAGGGGCTGTAGTAATGGGTACCTAAATCTGTTTCCAACCAATTGGGATCATCCTGACGTGGATTGGCCTTGGGAGGTCCCTACCACTCATTGAGAGAGATGATGCCACTAATGCAGACATAATCACAACAAAAACGTGATTTGGGCACTATAGGTATAAGCAACATTGACTCAGTCTTCCGATGACATGGCCACATAAATTTAAATAATTCCCATTTAAGTTCAGTCATTGAAGATCAGAAAATAGAGGTCTTCACGCCCATGCATGCCATATTATTCCCTAAGCACTGGATATTTAAGTAAGAATCCCCAACAGGTATTATTTCTGTTTGGTTTTTTATCTTATTTTCAATAAAAAACCCCTACATTGAATAAACTTTTTTTAGGAAACCTTCTCTTAAGATCCGCTATAAAACCCAGCCCAAAGATGATTTTTGGGTTGCATAATGGCTAGGCACTTGTGGCCATCATAGCAACAATGTAACTTACCATCATGGACTGGTCATATTATACTTGGGGCATCCTTAGATGCTTCCCTCTTGCCAAAGCTTTTCAGCGTAGATTTCTCTCTTGTTGGAGGCTTTACATACCCTCTGGGTGAGATTTCACAATAATGCCACCCGCCCTCTTTCCAACAACCCTACTTTAGAACTCAGTCCCATTGCTGTATAAAATAAGCTTTCAATGCGCAAATCCACCGTCTCCATAGTGTATAATACCTGGGCAAGTGCCAGTTTGCTCCTTACCACCTTCTTGAATCACCATTTGTGGTTCACCCTTCTTCTATTCCACCTTCAAGTCATTTGAGTAGCTTTGCCTTTGGCATTCTGGATTACCTTCTGGGTGCTCACGCACCCCAACTGGTTGTCCAGTCTAAGTCTCATTTGCCACATCCATGGCATGATCTTTCCCAATTATCAGCATAATTCAATATAGTATACCACAAAGCAGCACTGATTATATAGTCAGTTCACACTCTCTTCACTTAATGATACTAAAGTTATTACTATGATATAAGGATTTATGCTCAATTATGGGG
This sequence comes from Massospora cicadina, assembly GCA_022478985.1. Lineage (NCBI taxonomy): Eukaryota > Fungi > Entomophthoromycota > Entomophthoromycetes > Entomophthorales > Entomophthoraceae > Massospora > Massospora cicadina. Next base: position 11,706 of record JAKSZP010017232.1, on the reverse strand, counting down.
CCCGCTTGGGTGCAACAAGTGGGTCTTACAGCAATAATTAAGTTGCACCTGTCTATCATAAATTGATGTATCAGTTAAATATTATACACTGAGGAAGAATTATATATTGATTAATGTAATTGGAAAAATATACATCTAAATATGGATAACCAAAATAGGGAGTACTGGTGCTAATGAGAGTCCTGACAAAGTCTGGATTAGGGCTACATCAGTTATTGTATTCATTTATTATTTTATCCATACTTATTGATATTTATCAGTTATATTACATGGCTCTAATTTGGGATGATATTAGGACAGATACTTATCATATTGGAGCTTGTATTTGTACCCAAAATTCTCCTGATTATGAAAGAATATATGCCTTAATTGGGCTGAAATAAATAAGCTAAGTCAAGTAGAGTTAGCATGAATAAAATAATCATACTTATTACCTTGACTATCATAAGATTAGATTGGTATGAATGAGCTTATCTAACAGATGAATATGGCCAAGAGATGCCCTAGAGTTATAAAATATTAGCACCTGGCTAACTCATAAAATATTATCTCATATCATCTTATCATCATCAAATCTTCTATTTTATCTCAAATCTTATTACTGCTTCACACTATTGTAGTATCATTTTGTGTTAGGAGTGTTTACAAACAATCAAGAAGTGATAGCAAGCTTTTACTATTGTCTGCATCTGGAATAAGTTCTCAGCTATTGAAGAGGTTCTTTACCAGAAGAGTCCTAATAGTATATTTTTGTTATTTGACCTTTGAACTTCAAAATGGCGAGAATACAAAAGACACTTGACTATATTAAGGATACATCAGCAGAGGTATCCTTATGATTAATAAACATGAGTAATTTATTAAGCAAGTTTTGCCCCCAAATTTTCTCTGTTAAGTTATTCATTTCAGCACAATTGACTGAAAAATTAATAGGGCACCTTCTTAGATCAGTTCAGGAACTCCTTCCTGTCCAGGTGTAGGGGTTCCTCACCAGCACTTACAGAGTTAACTAGGTTAGCATATACTATATATACAATGATTGTTCACCAAGTAATATAATTATGTGTTAGCATATTTTAAATATCACCTCTGAGGACTCATATTTGTAATTAAGGTTTTTATCAAATAAAATTTTATTAATGCACATGGAAGGGTCCATAAAGATTGTTTAGTTAGAAGATACACCATAAAATTAGAGCTGAAGTTCTCTTATAAAATTAAGAGCTATATAAAACCATTTCAAAGCTTAACACTTTGAAATATAGAAGCAAAATAAGTACATATTACATGAAAAGGTAAGTTTTTTGATAAATAAATAAATAATAATTTCTGAAAAATATGTAGTAAACTTAATTTTTAAATTCTATTAGGTTATTACCATAATTGGTACTTATAGCCTTACTAATCAATTGTATATCTATAAGCTGTACTATCGCCTTTCACACCTATAAAAACCCCATAGCCTAAGAAATATGGGTGTCAGACAATTGCACTCTCAATCTTAAGAGAAGAATGTATTGGGCGAAAATAGTATGAAATTATCAAATACAAACTCGCCTCACTCTTAGGGTAAAATTTGACTTAAAATAATTGTTCTACTCCTCGCCTTCCATAAACCAGGGCAGATTGAGCCGCCCTTGTTACTCCCAAACCTTGGCAGAATAAACCAATTGAGTTGGAGGGTCGCCCAAGCTCTAGCACTAATTATGTGATTTTGTCAATAACAAAACCATCCCCTTTTATAGGTTTGAGGTGGGTGCAAAGGTGAAGAAATTTACCCCCCCCCCCCCCAATCACAAGCCAAAGCAGATGGAGATTGGCCACCATGAGCTTGATCTGATGTGAATAATTGAGTACACTATATAAAAACTTCCCCCTTGGTTTTATCTTACCTACAATGGTCCAATCACGTTATATTGATACCAGATAAAGAAAAAAGTCTTTCAAAAATTTTCTTTCTTGATGCAAATCACTAATTGCAAATAATTCAAATTAAAGACTAGGTAAGCTTCATAATTAACATGGGGAGATGAGTGTGCACCCAACATTGAGTAAAGGTTGGGCGAACTTAGTAAAGGGCATAGGGTTGGTATTCGCACCATATAAAGCTTGTAAATGCCCCAGCAAAACCAGTGGCCAAGGTAAAACAAAGAAAAAGTGGTGACTATTTTGGTAGAGATTTTAGCCTGTCATCTAAAATGCAACCAGTTCATCAAAACTCCACATTCCCAGCTCCTGTCATTGGTGGAGCATGGGGTTTTAGTTTTTCTGGATATTAACTTAATGGCACTTTGGGAAAAGCTTTGCAGTGATGTGCATGTACACTTCCTAGCTGCTGTATATGTTGCACCGCACTCTATGACCTTCAGATGGTTGGATCTCAGGTTGAATCTGCGCAAGCAGCGGATGACGCTGCACAGGTGCGCGTGGTGGTTGATCTCTTAGATTGATAATGGGTGCTAAAAAAAGCGCACGTGTTGGACTAAATCCAGTTAAATATTTGTCACGTTTGACTTCCTCCCCACAATGATGAAGCGTACAGTGCTGGAGCACCACCTCTCAGTTGGGCTTAGAAGCTATTGGAAACTTCACTCTTGTATAATTCAGTGCTTCACACTAATGCCGGAGCTGTGCATGGGTAAAGCAATTGTAGTGATTACTCATCTGCAGTCATTTCAGAAAACTTAACCCATATTCCTCACACCGCTGTCTTAACTATTGATGAGCAGAATTCCACCCATTCCACATTATGGTGGATAGCGTACCCCTACCTGCATCTTTTGTTGTGCTTTTGGCCATAAGGTGCACACCTGCCCTTTCAGAGAGGGAATCAGTAAAAACGTTTCCCCATGATAAAATGGAAAGCGCTGGCTTCCATTATGAACTGGCCATTGACACCAATGCTTCCATGCCATGGGAGTGCAGGGAGTTACATTCAGGTAAAACTGTGTCCCCACAAGAGCGCAAAAAGGCCAAGCAGGCCCATTGAGCAGTGGGCAAGGCAGCAGTGTTATCAGCATCTGTGATCCTTCCTGCCCTGATTCAAGCTGACATTGAGTCATTTGCAGCTGAAGTAGCTTGAGAATACACTCACCAATCATATTGGATCCATCAAACTGCAGAACTTATGTTTGAGTTAGATTTACGTGTGCAAAATTAATATGCACCGATAAAAACCAATCTTACCAACCCAATCCACCATTTTTTTGTTGACTTCTGATGGTACACCACAGGAGCACTTAAAAGCAAAAAGTCAACCCAAAGCAACTAACAATAAACCCAATACTAACCCCTACAGAATATGATGACCTCAAGGACTCATACAAACCACCAGATACACAGTCCAAACCTGCTGCTGAGAAAGCGGCAAAGGAAGGGCTTGGGGGCCCTTCCCATTGCACCTAAGGTGTGATGGGGGGATACTTCACAATAGGGATGTTTAACATTGTTGGACTCAAGGCCTCGCCCTCCTGGGCTAGAAAACTGAGTTTTTTACAAAATAATTTACTTCTGGACATCCTAGCCATTTGGGAAAGCTCGCTGTCCATATGGTGCTGAGGACAATTGGGAAATCATTCTCCTCACTTCCCTTTCTTTTTGGTTGCAGCACTGTGAGGGTGCTTATATGTGCAACCCATAGCTTTAAATTTATATCAAAAATTCATATCTTGATAGCCATGTGCTGGTTGTGTCTTTTTTTGTAAAATTACTAAGTGCACGGTATTGTTAATACTTACGCCCCAACCTGTGCGCAGGCTCGCTGGAAATTCCTCTTGGCCATAACTTCTCTCCAACTTCACCTAATCCCTTTGTGGTGGGCGACCTGAACTGTTGAGCCAACCTGGATACTAACCGCTGGCATTCTTTGCCTACCCCCTGCAGGGGCATGTCAAACACTGCGTTTTGAAATCCTCCTTGAAGCATTTTGATAATCTCCCCAAGCACGCTCCGCTGCTCCCCCCAACATGTCACATCCCCATGTGCACAGCGGTCATCTGGGGTCTATTTCCTGCATCGGCCTTATTATCGCACCGTTGAACTTTTGCCCCCAGATTGCATACTTTACAATGACAAAAATTGATTTCTCCGACCACAGGATGGTGTCAATTTCTTTCACTTTATCAAGCCCAGTTGCACTGGCGCCAAAGTGGTAAAGACTTCATCTGGCCGAGATCACATCGCTATTGTTTTCAGCATGGGTGGATACCAAAACTATGGCACCGGAGTTCGCCACACCATTTTTGTGCTGATCTACTTGATACCTGGTAAACTTCAAAGTGAACACCATCCTTCAGGCACACCACATCTCATCACGTCACTCTTGGGCAGCTTCAGCGGTCATTAAGTGTCATGCTAGAGAAATTGGACCACCTGGAGTCTAATGTCCCTGCTGCAGGGTACAGACCAGCTTGGAGTCATAAGTGGGCAGAAGTGTCTTCTCGTCTCAACGCACTTGTAAGACAACACAATCATTGCGTTTTTGCTCAGTTCAAGGCAAAAATATAATGGCAGGGGACACTTTCCCCGCCTACTTTTTACTGCAAAAACTTCACTCTGCAACAGAGCTTGGCATGAACACAGGTAAGGCAGCTGGAAAACTCCATCGCAGATACTCCAGCCAAAGATTCAGTCAAAGTTTGAAACTTTTATTCTGAGTTGTATAAGTCTGATCCAGTCGCACCTGCCAAAATTGATGAGTTTCTCGATAGTGCACATATCCGCTCCATTTACCAATACTTGAAAGTTATGAATTTGTTTACTTGGGACAAACTCTGGTATGCCGTTTGTGGTGCACTGCACAAGAAGTGCCCAGGTCCAGATGGATTCTATATGAGTTCTACAAAAAATACTTTGATTAAATCTCCTCACTAATGCTTGCCTCAATGAACAGCTGTTTTTTTAGAAACGCGCCTCTTTCCTGGAGGCCAGAATCCTATATGATAATGCTGTATAAGAAAGGAGATAAGCTGGACTTGGCCAACTGGGGCCCATATCACTTACTAATACAGATATTGAATTATTTACCAAAATCAATGCCCAACCGCCTAGGGGAAGTTGTTTCTGAAGTAATCTCCCTTGAGCAATTTGGTTTCATCCTCAAGCGGTCAATATAGGATAACATTCACACCGTAGCCAATGTCTGCCAATCCACGGCTACTGGGGCTCTTGTGTTCTAAGACCAACAGAATGCTTATAATAGGGTCAATAGGAATTATCTTAAAGCTTACTTGCACAACTTCCACCTCTATCCACCAGGTTATAAATTGGTGATGCTGCTCACGGAGTCTTCCACAGTAGCTGTGCTTAGCCCTGGTTTCCTCACAGAAGTGAATCACCCTCAAAAGGGCCTCCGCCAAGGGGACCTTAAAGTCCACGTTTATACAACTTCAGCCTTAACCCACTGTTATGCAATGTTAATGCCCGCCTTGCTGTTGTCCATTTTCAAGGCCAAGCAACTTCTAGGATGCTGGAATTTGTTGACAACTTTGTGGTTGGGGTGTCAGACAACCATGATGCATAAGAGCTGGGGGCAACTATCCAGGATTACTCCAGGGTTAGTAACGCCACCTTCAAAGCCTCCAAAACTGAAATCATTCTCCTCGTCCAATACCAAGCTCTCTGGTCACCAGCACCCCGTAGTCAGCCTGCTCCAGCAGCTAGCTCTAGGTTTGCTTTTCCTGGCCATCCTATACCGTCCCACTTGTGCTCCATTTTGTGATAAGACCCACTGTTGGTCCAGTGCGTCATTTGTGAGTGTGGTTGGAGGCGGGAGGGTACATCTCATCAGTAACGGAGCACCACATCCTTGACAATGTCACAAAGCACCTCGCTTCCCTAAGAGCCCATCAGACTACCCTCCCAGGCTGGGTGTTGCTTGCCAACTCTATGTTCCTGTCAAAAGTCTGGTTTGTGGCCCACGCCATCGCCTTTTCCCCCTCTTTCCTCAATTCTTTAAAATGCCCTCCTTCAAGGGTGACTCTGGTTAGGCCGCCGTTCTCCTGTGCACCAGTATGTCACGTTTGGCCTTCACCATAGTGGTGGTATGGGCCTGCTCGACTTTAGGTTCACGCCACCAAAATACTTGGCACCTGGATCGCTACAGTCACCAATCCCATACTACCAGCCCAACACTGGTCACGTGCAGCCCACTCAAACTTTTCTCTCTCCCTTGGCCTCTACAACCCCACCCGCTCCCAGTCTCTTCTTAACTATCTAGCCACTCATCCCTCAGCTGCAGGCTCACATGGGATGTCGCCTCACTTCAAACATATTCTCCTCCCCATGCGGAGTGCTGAGTGGAGAATCAGCATCAGTGGTCACACCGCACAGAGGGATCACCCTACTCCCCATTTCAAAATACGATTTCCATAGGCAAGTCAATTTGAACAGCCTGGTACCCCAATGTCCCTCCCAAATTGCCCATGTGGACTACCTTGACAAGTAGACATCCCGTACACTCTGGAGCTTCAGAAGGATATTTGGCAGTACACACACCATCCTCTGCTCCAACCCCAGATTCACGTCCATGTGTGTATATGCTTGAGAAAGGTGTACCACACTGCGGAGAGGTCAAACGCCTTGCAATTTTCATGCATTGTGTGCAGTTAATATGGGTTATTAGTACATCACTCGGAAGATTTCCAACATCACAGGAGATCTGGAGGGATGTTATGCCCCTCTTTTTCCAGGAGTGAGTACAAGCTTCCATTCTGTCTAGAAACATCTTAATCTTTTCCATGACTTTTCCTAACCACCCATCACTCTGTGACTTAATTGTTGTAACAGTGCTATGGATGATCCACACTATTATCCTTGACACACTATCTGGCACTATCCCAACCCTCAGTGAAGCTGTGCGCCACCTCCACTCCCGCCACATGGATCAATTTCAAGCTTGGCTGTTTGGTACCTGCCATCCTGCCAATGCCGGTTGGTGTCATCCTGGTTCCTCATCTGGTTCCTCTTATCAGACCCTTTCCTTCATTTTAATTCAGTTTCAGCCCAGGCCTCCCCTGACATTCCCTATCTTCCTTCCATTGGCAGTCCCACTGGCAACAAGAGGTAGCTTGGCTCCTCTGGGTTGCCCCTAGTTTTATTGGTGCTTTGTAGCTGATATTTATTAGAAGTGTCTTTATCATGGTCGGCCTTCCCCAAATAAAATTTAAAATTTAAAGAAAAAGAAAAAGAAAAAGAAAAAGAAATTTTTGAGCATACATGTCTAGATTGTTAAACTATCTAAGCTGCGCTACCCAGCAATATTGAATTTAACAATTACCATTATTATCTTTTTACACTTTAAATACTAGGGAAGGCTTTTTAATATAGTTATTTAACACACTAAGCTGCGACTTAGGAGAATTATATTATAATTCATAATTTTATATAGTGCAAATCCAGCAATTTAATTTATAAAATTAAATAAAAACAAATCGTTTGTGGAAATCCTACTAAATATTGGAACCTACGAGCATAAGCTATCAGGATTCCAAAAACTGGTGCTCACTACAGGGGTACCCTGTACACCAACAATATTTTAACTAAAAATGGAGGCCGTCCAAGTGAGTAACCCTCCTACCTTTACCCTTGAAAACGAATTAGGAATAGTTGTCCTTGTAAATCAACATGCTAGCGCTTTATCAAATCCTAAAGAGCTTGAACAGCTCCCCTTAAAAACCCCTTTTAAAGATAAGTTCATCCCCAGTGATGGGAGCATTGCTTCTTTTGTGTATGTCTATGAATCTGCAATGCAAGGCGTGACAGTCAAATAGAATATTTAAACACATTCTTCATTTCTTATGTCGCGTGGCACAAGAGATGATGGTCTCTCATATATACACTCTGCATATCTGGGCAGAGGTTAAGGAGGCTCTTTTAGCTGAATTTGGTTAGGAGCAAAGTCTAAACAGTGAGAAACAGGCCTTTATGCGTCTTAGAATGTATGAAGGAGAACTGACCACTGCCTTTGTTGAGCTGTTTTACTTAGCTGCCCAGAGATTGTCAACATCTAACATGCTTACCCTTGAGGATGACATCACGGCCATGTTTACTGGGCTAGCTTCTCAACCTTCTCTAGCCAGTCATATCATCTCAGTGAAGCACAACTTCAATAACATCCGCGACATAAAAGAGGTTTTACTAGACGTTTCTGATGTTTTTACCTATGCGACAACCAATGAAGCTGTGGTAAACCCCAAGATCTAACCATTGAGGAGCTTTCGCCTGTAGGACAGTGGGGGTGGCTTACGACCGCCATGAGCCCCCCTGTGCCTATCCACCTTGTGAAACCTGCTCTCTCAGTGAGACTCAAAGCAGATATCACTCCCTACTGTAGGTCTGAGACCTTTAGGCAGTTAATACTGTGCTCCCACACAAGCTCACTAAAGCTGTCATGAATTCCTCTCCAGCCAAGATGGTAGTTGCACGCCCTAAGGGTAACCCCTGCAATAAGGAAGGGGTTTCTGAAAAAGATGCATGTCGGAGGATAGCTACCCAATCTCATGTTCCTGACTCCCTTACCTCAGTTGCGTCAATGCCATTTGTTAAGAATACCATAGGGACAAATCTGAGGGGGATTACGAAGATGTTGGTTACTACATATTGGAAGTACCCACTGAAGTGGAGGTCCCTGAATGACTGAACGCTGGAGGAGTAGACGAGACCACCATACCGGAGGAAATGTACCTCTATCATATTCTAGGGTGTCCCAAAGTTATTGACACTACTAGCAATGACAATCAGTTCTTAGCTGTCTTGATTTGACCTCTTTAGCAGGTCCATACCATGAAATCCATCCTGAAAAATACCCTGAGACTGCTCGCAAAATAACCTCCACCTTATAGATCAAAGAGGCCTTGGATCTATATCTTAACTTTGGAGGAACTCTCACTAAGGTGAAAGTGGTTATTCAGAAAGTCCAGGTGATGGCCATCCTAGATACTGGCTCCCTGGTGAACGCAATCTCCTCAAAAATGATCAAAAAAAATCAATCTGGCGCATAACTTGGAGTATAATCAATAACTTGAAACAATGGCCCAAACAACAGTTGAGCCATTGGGGCGTATTCTTTCCTCTCATTCAGATTTGAAGCTCATATTATCAGCCCAAACTGTGGTATTGGACAACAAAACCTATGATATGCTCATAGGTACCTGTGACAGTTGAGGTCTATCCTCAGCATCACATTGCCCTGATCTTTGGTAAGACAGGGCAGGCTGTGTCTGTATGTATGGAGGAGGAGGGGGCGTTGGTTCTGGCAAGGACGCCTAAGGGGCTGGAGCTTGGAGTAGGCCAAGGAGCAAGATGGGCGTCCAAGTCAGAACAAAACAGAAAACGAGTAAAATGGGTAGTTTTGAGATTCGATTTGGATTCGAATCAAGAATGGAATGAAACGGGTGCTTGGGAGTTTCGCAGTTTGATTGGGATTCAAAATGGAACTGGCGCGGAACCGTTGAGGATCGGAACTGGCACAAAACCATTGAGTAAAGATTCCGCGATCCTGCTGTAAAGTTTACACCAAACATCATTCAAGCTGGCACCATAAGCTTATATTATATTTTATTTTAGCTTTTAACATGTGTATGTAGGGAAGGAACTGGGAGCTGGAGGCTCCTCAGTTCTGTTTTCTATCAACTTGGCTAAATAAATAAAAGAACCTAAAATTCATATATTTATAATTTGGGTTTATTTTAAAGATATTTCCTAACTGCAGCCATGTTTGGCTTAAATCAACAAGAATTGGACTTTGAGAGTGAGCTTGGGAGGACTATTGCCTCCCTCTATACCTTGTCTTGGAGTCAAGGCATGTTGCTGGGGTTAAGTATACTTGCAACTGTCTTCCAGGGGGTGCTTGTCCAATCTTGTAGCGCGCGCACCAGGAGAGTAGTATCAGGAGTCCTGTCAGCCCTATGGTCTTTAACATGGATCCTGTTGCCCAACTCATTCGTGGCTCATTGGAAGGAGCCAGTGCGTTACAGTACCCAGTTTATGATTGAGTATGAGAGAATAATCAACTTGAAGCAAGACTTCCTCTCATCACTCAAGTAAGAAGTCCCTTTAGTATTATCCAATAAAGAGCCCAGAAAGAACGAAAACCCTTTCCTGGTTATTTACCCAAGTATCGCTTTTCCTTTTCATTATACCACCTCTGGGCTAACACAAAGAAATTTCCCGAATTAGTGGATGCTAGGGACGGTATTCCTTTCTATGCTGCAGATAAGATATTGTTTAAGCCTGGTGAACAACGAGTGGTCAACTCAAAGATCATGTTCCAAAAATCAACACAAATGTTTGTTGCATATCAGGAGACTTAAGGGCGTTAGCCCCTGGAGCCTCAGGTATTGCCTGGCATACTAGACTCAGTCTACCAGAGACCTATTACTATCCTGTTGGGAAACCTCACCGGAAAGGACATGGCTGTAAGAAAACACCAGGGTATTGGCAGAGGTTTATTAGTCACCATAGAGGACTTTAGACATTTCACTTCATTGGCTCTATGATGGACTTGGGCTTGCCAACAGACAACCTATTATGTACCTTACCCAATGTCCATATCTCAGATGAGCTGATCTCAGATGAACTTGATAAAGTTCACACTTTATTGAAAGGATATAGTTACATATTCTTTAAATTGGAGACCAACTATTATGTTTACATGACAGACTTGAGGGCACCAACAGCAAGAAAAAGACTGGGCGGCAGGAGGTCCAAAGGGTCAAGTTGCAGGACTTTCCTGACCTAAAGCACACCTTCCCACCGCTAGGTACAGGCCAGGTATGCTCAGGTTGGTACAAGTGAGGTGCACAACCCCCAGCCCCTTGTTTTGGCTCTTGCGTTAAAATGAATGAGTTATCTATTTAATGACAATGGCTCAATTTGTTAAATGGTGAACGGGGGTTTAAAGCATGTTTAATTTATGAAATTACTAAAACAGGTTGATCTCAACTTCAATCAATTATTTAAGTAAGGTCAATTATGAAGTAAGTTACCCAGTTGGATGGAATAATGCACTTATTGATGCACCAAGGCTTAGTATCACCTTTTCTGATTGATGATTTCCCTGAGTTGACTTAATTATGTATTCTTGAGACCAAATTTTCTTGTTGGTTGTCTTCCATATAATAAAATATCCCATTCATTTTCAGTTTTTTTAAATTTATGTGTATTTGGGTAAACCTGTGTGTGGACCTCTATAAGGAGGTCTTGTGACACGTTAGCCAATTCATTTTGTTTAATAAACAACAGCATTAGGTACACCGCTGGTCAGTCTAGTTTCTCTCCATACTGAGTCACCCGTGCCTTCTAGCCCTGTTCAAAGCTTGGATATGAACTCCCCTATGGGCCACAGCCATGTTCTGCTAATTTTATGATCTCTATTAATGTTCACCGTGTTAACCACCCTCACCATAATGCACTTTAACCCAAGCACCCTCTGCGGGGCTAATCTTCTTTCAATACTGACGATGGGTTCCCTTGCATTTTTTCTGTACACCGTGAACCACCACTCTGGGAACCAAAGAGTTATAGATACTCTCCTGACACCAATTATGAGCATATGAAGGACTGGAGCCGCTTCAATGATGTGGGGATGCCCATCTCATATGGTCAAACCCTTATTACAAATCCAAGGTGGAAGAACAGCAGATGAGGACTGAGCTCAAGCAGTTACTCGATGCAGGGTTACTAGTTCCTTCACAAAGCCCTTGTTCT